>JAFBJT010110272.1:180792-193695 GCA_016785325.1 Chascanopsetta lugubris
TTCTCAATAGTGTTAAAATGAAATGAAACAAAATGTAATATATTCATATAAATGTAAATTGATCGTTTTTCAGCAGTTGTGTGCCAGGCTCTGTCTCCACCTCAGACTGGTCTTCACCCTCGACGTCACTCCTGACATTTCATTCTCAGTGTCTATTGGCCTAAAACGAACATGTGACCATGACGCTACACAGGAAGTGCTGTAGCTCGAGTGTGTGTGTTTGTTTACAGCCGCAACTTTCCCGTCTGCGTCTCGTTCTAACCCATTTTTGTGAATGAAAACCTCCACTGTTTCCGTCAAATTACTTAAAAGATATTCCGCGTATCACCGACACACACTCTCCCCTTCGTCTTTCAAGTCTGCGCCGTGTAATAATGAAGCTAACGGTCGTTAAAGAGATATGCTAAAGCCAAGCTACATTAGCTTGCGAAGCACCAGGACACCGTCATGTAACTGTGTGTGGCCATGTCATTGTCTCACCTCACAGTTGCAGAGTAAAGAGCTTATCATCGTAGTATGTTGATGGTAAGGTTATAGCTTTCTTCTGTGAGTTAGGGTTGGCTAGTTAGCAAGCTAGCTAGCTAGCTGGAGGAGGGGCTGGTATGGGGGCTCATCACAAGACATGGTGACCACTCTAAAACATGTAACATAAGGTGAGGATGTGTTTAAAAGACAGCCATGTGCGTCATGTTACTGTGGATGTGTTTTGATTCGTCACAATCCCGTGTATTGTGGAGCATCTGCCGCAGCTCGCACGTCGTGACTCCCCTGCCCGCCTGCCACACTCTCTTTCTGCACCTGCTGTTACAGGACAATGACCAAAGACCCGGTGCATCATGGGATTGTGTGAAGTGCATTGGGATCATCAGATACCTCTTCCAAAGCTGACTCCAGTCCAGGCCAAGGTCACGGTGGCTCTGGTGGCTCTGCTCTGCTTCATCAGCAGTTATGACGGGGAGTTTGTGTTTGATGACTCGGAGGCAATCATCAACAATAAGGTAATGTTGTAGCTATGAACTCCATATTTTCCCGTAGATATGAGTAGCCTGACCAATATGAAATGTAAATGGGTAATCTCAGGGTTATGGTAACTTTCATTCATTTGATTACACAACAGTACATGTTTTTAATAATGTTTTAGTATAGAATTATATCTCTTAAATCTTTCATACTGGACCTTTAATATGAATCGATGCAACAAAGAGTTCTGTAATTACAAAACAGGTTTTGCTTTTTGCTGCAGGACTTGAAACCGTCAACACCCCTGAACAACATCTGGGGCAATGACTTCTGGGGAAGTAACCTGAGTAGCAACTCTAGTCACAAATCGTATCGACCTCTCACTGTCCTTACATTCAGGTAAGAACCTTCCTCTGCAACCCGCCCCCCCTTCTCTTCCCTTCATTACATCACCAAAGGCCTGCGCTGTGATAGAGATGCTGGGTCACTTTCTAAAGGTTTCCAAGAGATTTGTCCTTATACGATTGAAATCGCAAAGAAAGTAGTTACAGTTCAGATCCGGTGTTAAACTTACTTATCCACATAATTCCATCATTATTTCTGCCCTTCTTGTCGTCACAGGCTGAACTACCTCTTGGCCGGGGGCCTGCACCCCGTCGGCTTCCACGTGCTGAACATCGTCCTCCATGCCGTCATATCCGCCCTGATGATTGATGTGTTTGCGGTGCTGATCGGTGGACTGGCCTATGATGAGGAAGACAAGTCAGTGAACCTTGCCCCCAAGACCTCGCTGCTCGCCGCCCTCTTCTTTGCTGCACATCCGGTCCACACAGAAAGTGTAAGCAGAGCTTTCAATCAACTTTGGGAACGTTTATTTATTTATGGCTCATAATTATAGCACGGTTAGTTCGTGTTTTATGTCAGTTAACATTAGCACAGTGGACATAAATATTTATTACATAAAACATTCACATAGAGAGTCATTTTAAGAGTCATAGATTCACTGTATATACAGAAACATGTTTAAGACCAATTTAAGTGAATAATGCAAACATCTGTTTATTCTATTTGCACACTAACAAATTCAAATTGACCATCAGATCTAGATAAACTTAAAAAACCTTTTCTCCATAGTAGATAAAATCACAGGTCACATCCAGATTAAACAGTGTATATAAAACCTTAAGAAACAGGCTCAAACTACTACTTAATTCATTATTTTGTATGAATCAAATTTGATATTTTGGTGTAAGTTTTTGAGTAAACACTTGATGATACTGGCCTGTAATTAAAGTCAGGGGCTGAAGTTTGTAATATTCTGAATTGTAAGAAAAAATCACATTTTCACACAAAAAACAGTATTGATTTTATTAGTTAACAGTCTCATTAACATCACAATCAAATGATCAGTATTTACAGTGAAAAACCAATAAAAGCCAAACCCTTGAAATTTAATGAAGAAAAAAACGTGTATTATTTTCACACAACAGAGCATCTGAACAATGAAGAAACACCTTACTCTTAAGTTTTTGGGGAATTTCAGCTCACAAATGTCGGTCCACTTTTCTTTCTCCTGCATCCCCGTGTACCAGTTTTATCAGATCAGGTCCACTCCAGCTTTGTTATGGGGGCTGCGTTGGGCACAGTTGCCAAAGTTGCCCTGTGTGACATGGCACTGT
The DNA here is from genome assembly GCA_016785325.1 of Chascanopsetta lugubris. Taxonomy (NCBI): domain Eukaryota; kingdom Metazoa; phylum Chordata; class Actinopteri; order Pleuronectiformes; family Bothidae; genus Chascanopsetta; species Chascanopsetta lugubris. The sequence goes on from JAFBJT010110272.1 coordinate 183,432, forward strand.
TGGTGTTTTTGGGCTCTGAATAAACCTTTTGTTAACAACATCCATTCCCCCTAAAGCGGTGCACCGTGGCATCTTGACACACCAGTCCAGAGGTTTTCATACTGAACTTGCAGTGGTTCCTTGCCAAGAACAAAAGCCCCGTCTCAGCTGGGAGTGCGTGGCCAAGGTACGCGTGGTAGCACGGCCTAACTATTAGCTGTGTCGGCTTGCTTATTGACCTGGCAGCATTAGCGCGTTTGCTGTACAGCCTGGCTGGAAGGCGGCATTTCCCCCTCTCCATTGTCTTTAATCATGCAGGGCAAGGACTGGGCGAGACCTGGGGGGTGGGAGGCAGGCAGACTGTTGGGTTAGGTCTGCTGTACGTATCAAAGCCGACAACCCCAGGATGCCAACCCTACTGTACTCACAAACTGTATGTAGCACACACACCAACAGCCATGCTGGTAATGAGTGATTCTTCCCATCTCTTTCCATAAATCCATTTATATCCGAATGCGCTATGCAAAATAGGGGGCGACGACGTGCAGGGTGTGATACAAAGTGGAATCGTTTGTGAAAAGCCGCACATGCAAATGCAGTTTCTTAGTTTTCCTTCTCATAGTTATCGGCCGCGTCTTTGATTCCTCCTCTCCTCTCCTCCCCTCTTCATCTCGATCAGGTGGCAGGTATAGTGGGTCGAGCGGATCTTTTATGTGCCCTGTTCTTCCAGCTCTCGTTCCTCACCTACTGCAAAGCCTTCAACAGAGGTAGGCATCCGAGCAAACCTCCAAGTGTTTCTCTTTATGTCCTGAAATAGCACTCCCCTACACACTGACCATACCCGCTGGTAAACACAATTACTGCTGCAATGTTCTTTCTGTCATTTAAAGCCCGTCACTCGCATTCAACTTGACGCGTGCTTTGTTTTTCTCAGGGAGCGACAGAGATGACGGCTTCTCTGTCCGCTGGATTGTGGTCAGTCTCTCGCTGTGTGCTGCCGCCATGCTCTGCAAAGAACAAGGCATCACAGTGTTGGTACGAACTCTGTGTTCATGAAGCCGGTTTATATAATGTTTATATATATATATATATATATACTTTTAAAAAATCGTTTCAATCTTGTATTCAGTATTTTCAAGTACATACATCATATCTCTGGAGCAAGTCTTCTCTACAGGTGCCCAGAATGGACAAACTAACTTCCTTTTGAGTTTTAATATCAACTGAAGTGTACTACAAGTTCTCCCACAAGCTTGAATTCAATTTCAGCATACACACTAGATGGTGCTAAATCCTACACACGTACCTTAAAAAAAATATAGGTCTAAAAATGTGAAATTCTATTTGACTGTATTATGTAAACAAACAAAGTGGGAAATCGCTCAGTGTGCAAATAGTAGAGATAGTTGCCACCAGGTTATTGATGAATGTTTATATATATATATATATATATATATATATATATATACTTTTAAAAAATCGTTTCAATCTTGTATTCAGTATTTTCAAGTACATACATTATATCTCTGGAGCAAGTCTTCTCTACAGGTGCCCAGAATGGACAAACTCACTTCCTTTTGAGTTTTAATATCAACTGAAGTGTACTACAAGTTCTCCCACAAGCTTGAATTCAATTTCAGCATGCAACTTCAGCACTAGATGGTGCTAAATCCTACACACGTACCTTAAAAAAAATATAGGTCTACAAATGTGAAATTCTATTTGACTGTATTATGTAAACAAACAAAGTGGGAAATCGCTCAGTGTGCAAATAGTAGAGATAGTTGCCACCAGGTTATTGATGAAGACTATAATATTTTTTTTAAGTTCAGAGTTTTACAGTGAAATAGATTTTGGATCACCACTGCTTCAGATCTCAGAAGCAGCTGTATTGATTTGTTTATTTAGTTTGTTTATGTTGTTGGCTCCGATGTTGCTCCCCCCTGCAGACGAGAGAGAAGAAGAAGAGTGTGCAGGCCACAACAGACTGATCATTTCCAACTTCCTGCTACACATGAGAATGTGACCTAAACGAGACCTCATCAGCTATGACGACATGTGCATTGATTTTTATTTCATGTAATTGGTTACATGTTTTCTCACATGTACGATAAGCGCTAAAGATCCAGTTGCTTTCTGACCTATATACATTTTAAATGCCATTTCTCCTCCTCTATGTATTTTCCTTCAGGGTGTGAACGCAGCCTTTGATGTCCTCCTGATCTGTAATGTTAATGTGTACCAACTCAGCCAGAGGCTACTCCTGAGGAGGAATCCACTCGATGTGAGTTGCAGTTTATAACCACCCCCCCCCCATCTCCCCTCCCTGTCATAAATTATGCACGCCCCTTGTATGATTAATGTCACATCACATACTGTATATGGTCAAAGGAAAGCTATATGCATGTCTGTCTGTTGTGATAATGACAGAGGCTAAAGATATTACATGATGTGTAAAAAGACTATACCACTCAATTTAGAAATTCTGTATTTATACTGGATTTATAATTTGTTGCGGAGGACGGATTAAAAGATGCATCGGTATAAAAAATTTATCAATATAATGTGCAAGCAAGGGCAGACAAGAATTTACGTCATTTTCTGATTTGACGTTAATTTCCGACTGAAATGTCTTTGGAAATTTTACATCTGAATCAGGATAACATTTTGAGATTGTCTCTTTTACCTTTTTATTTAATTTTGGCATTTGTCATTCATCTTTTAATCTATCCATTCATTAATGGATAACATAGTTATGTTGTCAGGTGGCTGCGCCCTCTCACTTACCACTACAATCGGAGATGTGCAAGGAATTATTCTAGAAATTCTTCAAATGGAGACATTTCGCATATTTATATTAGCATATTTACTGTAGAGGCAAAAATATACAATATGTTTTACCAAATTTAGAGTGGCTTTAATTTGTAACCCCTACTATGAGCTTTCCTTCTATTCTCATACTATGGACAAAATCTGTATTTGGATCTAATTCATTTCTGACATACTTCCGACAGGTAAGAGACGCAGTATTTCGAACGGGGCTGCTCACGCGACTTGCTCTCATGGCTCTTGGAGGACTCTCAATGCTCTATGCACGCTGGAGGATCATGGGAACGGGACCGCCAGCATTCACAGAAGTAGACAACCCCGCCTCCTTTGCAGAAAGTCTGTTTCTCAGAGTAAGTCTGTACATGGTCTAATTGCTTGATTTGAAGCGATAGTGGTAGAATTATTGAGCATATTTTGGCATTAACACTAACCCATTAACATGGCGAGATAAAGCCTTTTTATGCATTTTTACAACTTAGCATATTTCAAAAACGAATCTAAGTAATCATTTGTTGGTTCACGCTTTGAGGGGAGAGATAAACATGCAGTGTGGCCACTAGATGTCCCTAAATTCTTCACACTGTCGCTCAGAAGTCTAAACATCTAATCAAACGTTTGAATTGAGTAGCTGTTTCCCTTTTAAAGCCTGTGATCGATTTTGAGTCTGACTTTGAAATGATGTAACTCCCCTGTCTTCCTCCTCCTCCCCTCCTCCTCTTCCTCCCCCCTCCCCGCCCCCACCCTCTTCCTCTTTGATTGGCAGATAGTGAACTATAATTACTACTACTCACTGAATGCCTGGCTGCTGCTGTGTCCCTGGTGGCTGTGTTTTGATTGGTCCATGGGCTGTGTGCCTCTCATTAAGGCAGCCACTGATTGGAGGATGGTGTGGCTGCTGCTGCTCTGGTGCGTCCTGATAGGCTTGATAAGTCAAGCCTTATGCTCGCAGGACAGCCAAAGAAGGAGGTGAGCGAGCGCGGCCGTCTCACACTCACTGTAGATTAGAGAAAAGTACATGTTGGACTCTCTCCGGACTTTTCCCGCTTGATTATGAAAATGCTATCATATCCACTGCAGTGTGACCACAGCACCATGTCTGTGGGTCGATTGCCGTGCGAGGAGTTTTAAGAATCCTCTACTGAGACGGGAGTGTGTGAGAGGAAAGTTTACAGAGTGTAGAATGGGTTGAGTGAGTTTGACGAGACATCATTTCTCCTCGAGGTTGAGTTGCTTTCAAGACTCCGCAGATTTATGACTGGACACTTTTCTGCAGAGGATCCAGTGATGGCACATGTAGCATTCGAGTCAAGTGGGCAACGTCCGTGGACCTTCGAGGTTGTGACCTTTACGACACATTCAATGAATACTGGATACAACCTGTGACATGAGGAATTAAATGGCTGCATGGAAAAGTGATCCCTGAGCCTCTGGCATTAAGGGCCACTGGCAAAATGTTGAGGCAGGTTGCTGGGACAACTGTAGTGACAGGGTTCCCTGTGGATCCTTGAAGAGTCGTTTCAAAACAAGGCAGTTGGTTGGTATTCAAATGTCTTCAATTGATCAGTCAAAGGTCCTGTTTTGTTTTCCCTCATTTGTCTGTCAAAAGAACATAGACATTGAAGTTTCTCATCTCAAAATATTCTTTTGATTTGGAAGAATTCATTCCAGCTTGTATTCCAGCTGTAACAACCGACCTATTGTCTCAGACAACAGTACCACCAGCTACAGATCTTTAGAAAATATATCACTTTATGACAATATTCAGAACAGAGCCTCTGAATACAATTCACATTTGATTGATTGAACCCTTTGGAAAAAAATCTCTTGCATCACTAACTCAAATGGTTGGACTACTAATATGTTCTCAGTGCCATTAAAAACCCTCAGATGTGGCTTAAAACTAAAGCAGTAGGAGCCCAGAGTGGAGAAGAACATGGTTGTTACTGTTTCCATGTCCTCTCTGAAGAAGACAACAGCAGATCCTGTGAATTATTTGTAGCTGCTGTGAACAAGTCTGACCCGAGGAGCCTCTGCTGTGTGTGTGTGTGTGTGTGTGTGCATGTGCGAACAGTAAACTGTGGAGAAAGTCCGGACCCCACATTTCAGAGTTCCTCACTCGCAGGTCGTGTCTGAGAGCAGCGAGTGCATCAGAGTTGAGGTTTTATGGAGTGCTCCGTGTGTGCGTTTGATTTTCTCCTGTGACGCTGCCTGTTCCTCTCCCCTCCAGGACACTGACCCTGGGTCTGGTGCTGCTCGTTGTCCCTTTCCTGCCGGCCTGCAACATATTTTTCAGGGTGGGCTTTGTCGTTGCAGAGAGAGTTCTCTACCTGTCCTCGGCCGGCTACTGCCTGCTGCTGGCCTACTCCGTGGGTCACTGCTGCTGTCGCTGGAGCAAATGCAGGGTACGGCCAAACAAGATCACACTGAAATAAGATACAAAAAAAAATACCCAGCTCCGGCACGGTGGTCATCAAACCCCGACGAGCGCACAGTTCCCTGCGATGATCCAAGCCCCGGTGACCTTTCTGTTTCACAGTCAACCGGTCTCTGTGTCCCGGTTTGAAACTCCTTGTATTCAACCACCTGTTAATGCCACCGTGATGCTTCGGTGGCTCGGCTCTATAGAGCGGGGACGGACACGAGAGATGACTAATGACTCACCTATAAAGGGACGGACACAGCGGGTGGCGTCCACGTGCTGCACGGATACGTTTTTAGGCTGTTAACTCTGAGTCACACAGAATTCATTTTGAAGCTGAATGCTTCGAATGACTTCCAGTCAGAGGCCGTTACGTGTCTTCTTCTTCTTCTTCTTCTTCTTCTTCTTCTCCGTGTTCCAGAGGCTGCTGTCTGTGTCCGTGCTGTCGCTGTTGTGCTTGTATGTCGCTCGCTGCGCTCTCCGCAGTCACCAGTGGCGCTCGGAGCAAAGCCTTTTCACCAGTGCCCTGTCCGTGTGTCCGCTAAATGCCAAGGTAAAAAGAAGAGCCTGCAAACGTTTACGCACGAATCGCAGGCGAACGTTTGAAGTCCGGTGTCTCGTGTGTTCATTTCTTAGGTTCATTACAATGTCGGTAAGAATCTGGCCGACAGAGGAAACGCGACTGCTGCTATCGGATATTACAGAGAGGCCGTCAGGTACGTCCAACAACGTACGCTAGTCGTTTTCTTCCTCTCCCCTGTTGTCGTTTACGAGCTCCTTCATCGATGATCGTTGACAGCGGTAACAGTTGTAATGGCCGTCTGTCAGCGGGTTCGCGGGGGTTAGAACATTCGTCTGTAGCTGCTCGTTTTGATGGGAAGGAGGGTTTCGTGTCACATGTTCTCTGTGACTTCCAGGCTTCATCCCACTTACGTCCATGCCATGAACAACCTGGGCAACATCCTGAAGGAGAGAAATGAACTGGTGGAGGCGGAGCAGCTTTTATCCAAAGCCGTTTCTATTCAGTATGTTCTCCAACAAATGAGCACTACTCACACACACACACACACACAACACACACACACACACAATTATTTTCCTGCCTGTAGAATATTCTCCTATTGATAGAAAAGTGCTATAACCCTAACCCTAATCCTTATGCCTAACTGTATCCCTAACTCCTACCTCTAATCCTTACACCTAACCCCTAACCCTAACCCCTAACTCTAACCCTAACCCCTTCATCTGTGCAGGCCTGACTTCGCTGCTGCCTGGATGAATTTAGGAATAGTTCAGAACAGTCTACGGAAATTTCACGAGGCCGAGCAGAGCTACTGGAATGCCATCCGCTTCCGGAAGAAATACCCAGACTGCTACTATAACCTGGGACGCTTGGTGAGACTCCAGATCTATAAACTCTGTAACTCAGAAACGACTTTAAAATGTTAGATATGTTTTGCCATACACACGGATAATATTTAGGATGCTTCATGCTTTTTTATGTTCGTTATTCTCGACAGTACGCCGACCAGAACAGACATGTGGACGCGCTGAACGCGTGGAGGAACGCCACTGTGCTGAAGCCCGACCACAGCCTGGCATGGAACAACATGGTGATTCTGCTGGATAACACAGGTAGCAACACACACACACACACACACACACACACACACACACACACATCCTTCAGAGACTATTTTAATAGCAGTGTTGATTTTCGGTAGCGTCACTCGTTATTAAAAAGACATTAGTATCTTTCAAATTAGAAATTACAGTATGTATGATTTAGTGCCATCTAGTGGTGACATTGCATGTTGTAGTTGAATAACCCTCACTCTTCCAAGCACTTAGGAGATTCTATGGCAGCGTTAAGCTATCATTCAAATGGAAAATACATCTTGCTTATGATACGTTCATAAAAAATAAAAACAATATTAAAATTTTTTAGATTCAGTTTCAGTCGAGAGAAAAATCTAATTATTTTCACCCAAATCTTTCTCATTGGACATTTAATAAATGCCGTCTCTCATGTCTTTTGCTGCATTTTGTTTCAACAGTAACATCCAAGAGACGTGGCGTTGTTATGTTTGGAAAAGCAGGAAATCTAAATGGCCAACCAGATTAGACCGGAAGAGCAGGAATCAGCAATGCTTGAAATTTATGTATTAAAGCTTTGTGTTGTGAGTTTTGAAGGCGCTCTTCCCTGCCGTGTGGAGAATGCTCTGATTTCAAAACGCTCCAGCCGTTTTGTCAGAAGCCGCTCCCGTGGGGGCGGAGTCTCCCAGGAGGGCACTGGAACCGTCCAATCAGAGCCCTGTATGCTCCTGATCAAACGTGGGCAAGCACAGTCAGAACAGCGCCCCCTCAGAGTCCCCCCACAGCATTTGTTCCCCCAAATCTGACAGAAATGATTCTAGCCCACTCCCCAGCTCCCCGACAATAAAAAAAAAAAACACAAAAAGAAATACAAGGGAAGGAAGAACAATAGGTGTCGTTTTCAAAAAAAGCACAGAAATGGGAATCTTCTTTTCTCTTTGGTGTTCACCCTCTCGCTTTTTTGTTTTGATCATTCCACAAACAAAAGGGAGAATCAACGTGGATTCGGGCGGATGCGCTCAGGCACCGTCACACATGTAGCAGCGCATTGGCAAGCTGTGTCTGAAGGGCACAGGCCATGACTCAGGACATGACCGTCATTGTCTGTCTGACCAACTCTCTCTCTCCCTCTCTCTCTCCCTCCCTCTCTCTCTCTCTCCCTCTGTTTCTGGCCAGACATCAGACGTGTCTGTGACAGAGATCAATAACCCAGTGGGCCTTGTGTTCAACCTTAATTAGGAGACTAAACCGCTCCTCCATGTGTGGAGAAGGAAAAACTCTGCTCTAGACGCTGCTGACAAACAGAGCAAAGCAGACAGACTCTCAGTCGACCAGCTGTTAGTACTGAGGGAGCCCCGGGTTTGGATTCTTCATTTGAATTTGAACGCAGCAGTTTTAGCATCATTAAATGTTTTTCAGACTTGAAAATGATTCCAAGTCGCTGAGAAGTCATGTGCAGTATTTTTCGTCCTCAAGGTAACCTGGATCAGGCGGAGTTAATTGGCCGAGAGGCTCTGAAGCTCCTCCCCAGCGACCACACCATCATGTTCTCATTGGCTAACGTCCTGGGGAAATTACAGAAATACAAGGTATGATATTTCGACTTAAAATATGTATTTTTTTCAGGTAACGTAGGTAAGCCTACACTCAAAATAGTATGTAGGATATGGTGACATCTGTTGGTGACGTTGCCGATGTCATGCTACTCTCTTCCAAGTAGTAGGAAGTTTTTCCATTCATGGTCAAATATAAAGAGCTCAATTTAAAGTAATGACACCGATTTGTATATTAAAATGAATCGTGAAACATTATTGTTTTGTATTTTGTTTGTTTTCCTAAGGAGTCGGAGGGATTCTTCCTTCACGCTCTCCGGATCAATCCAAATGCTGCCAGTTGCCATGGCAATTTAGGTAAGGCTGCTGCAACTTTGGTGTGTATCACATATTTCACACAGCTGATGAGAGATTCAAAGTGCTCTAAAGCTAAATGAATAATTACGCCTATTTATGCATGCAGATCTGCATCGAGCAAAGCAAATGAACAGAATTCATTACAGCTGTGTAAGAAGTGCGTGTGTGTGTGTGTGTTTCCTCAGCGGTGCTGTATCATCGCTGGGGGAAACTGGAGATGGCAAAGAAACACTATGAGTTGTCTCTGAAGCTGGACCCCGAAGCTCCGGGGACCAGAGAGAACTACAACATGCTGCGACGTAAACTGGACCAGCTCAAACGCAACACGCCCTAAGGGAACCTTCTGCGACCTCTGACCCACCGAAGAACAACATGTTTGCCATCGTTCCACTCACCGATTCTGACTTTGTACCATTTGGAAATAAAACCGCAATCTGATAATCAGGCTCGTGTTTTGTTTGGAGCTAAAAAAAAAAAAGAAGCTAATTTCTCGTGTGAAAAAAGACACAGAGTGGCAGGGAAGCTTGGATTTTTGTCCGTTTTAGGTCTTGAGAGTCTCGGCAGTGGCCAGGAGGAGGAGCTGGCACCTCTCCAGCTACCAGTCCACATTTTGGTCTGTGCGGGTCTTGAACCAGCGACTCTCTGGTTCCAAGACCAAGTACCTACTGACTGAGCTACAGAAAAAAAAAAAATTATACAAGACAGGGATTATATATATTTAAAAAAGCCTTTTTATAGTAAGGGATCGGAAACGTGAAATAAATATCTTACTACAGTAAGGGATCAGAAACCTGAAATAAAAATCTTACCACAGTTAGGGATTGGAATCTTGAAAGAAAGGCATTTTATAGTGAAGGATCGGAGACATGAAATTTTACAACAGTAGGGGTTGGAAACATTGGAAAAAAAAAACTCCTTTTTATAGTAAGGGATCGGAAACATGAAATAAGTATCATGGGGATTGGTAACCTGAAGTAAAAATCGTACTACAGTAAGCGATTGGGATCTTGAAAGAAGGACATTTTATAGTAAGGGATCGGAAACATCAAATAGATATCTTACAACAGTAAGGGATCGGAAAGATTAAATAGAAATCTTACAACAGTAAGTGAATGGAAACACTGGAAAAAACTCCTTTTTATAGTAAGGGATCAGGAACCTGAAATAAAAATCTTACTACAGTAAGGGATTGGAAACTTGAAAGAAGGCCTGTTAATAGTAAGGGATCGGAGATATTAAATAAAAATGTTACTACAGTAAGGGATCAGAAACATTGGAAAAAACTCCTTTTTATAGCAAGGGATCGGAAACATGAAATAAGTATCTTGGGGATTGGTAACCTGAAGTAAAAATCGTACTACAGTAAGCGATTGGGATCTTGAAAGAAGGACATTTTATAGTAAGGGATCGGAAACATCAAATAGATATCTTACAACAGTAAGGGATCGGAAAGATTAAATAGAAATCTTACAACAGTAAGTGAATGGAAACACTGGAAAAAAACTCCTTTTTATAGTAAGGGATCAGGAAC
>JAFBJT010110273.1:0-10176 GCA_016785325.1 Chascanopsetta lugubris
TGCTGGACAAGTAGTATAAACGCAGAAAATCCGTCTTGCATGGATTTTTTAAATAAACAATTTGGACACAAAGGTCAGGAAAAAATATTCAGAAGAAATAATTCAAATACAAAAAAACGTTAAATAAACTACGTGAAGATATGTGGATTTTATTGGCACCACCATCACTTTTAATTTATTATTTCTGCAATACATGAGAAATTGGAAATTGTTATGAGGTATAATTGCTCAGTGAATCCATAAGCTTAAATATGACATGTTGTGTGTATGCAGAGGTCCACACACAAACAGCTAGTGTATACCACCAAGGCCTGACAGTCCCTGGCCTATTATTTATCAAAATATACTTTTTTCATCAATATTTGATACAAATGTATATGGCAAAATAAATCAGTGGGACACAGACATGGATTGTTGTGAGAACAACGTAGCATCACATTTATTTGCTGGTCAGACATTTCTGGGTTAAGTACATGATTGTTGTCCAGTTCATTTGACCATAATGAAGTTAGAGGCACAGCACAGAATATTTCCTATTAGTCCATTCCTGTCAAAAGTAAACAACCTTGGTCTGATTTTAAAGAGTTAATAATTCATATTATGACGTTATTGTTAATGCACTACAGTATTTCCGTGGACCTGAATTAAATACAAAACAAAGTTGAGAGTATTTTGTCATTTAAGGTACTTTTCTTTCGCTATAAATACAGCAAAAAAGTATGTTAGTGGAAGTCAGGAATGTGTAACAACTACTAGGAAAAAAATACCGTTAAACTACTTTTAATCTCATAAAAACACATAAATGACCGTCAGTCACTTAAGGCATATAAGAGTGGAGTCTGCACTGTGGACAGATCCTCGGGCCAGGTGTTTTACAGCAAGTCCATAACCGAGAGTGAAGAGTGGCCAAGTAACCAGGGCTCCTTCATAGGTTAGTTATCATTTATTCTAATACTCAATTGGATAAACATGTTCAGTTTCAGCTGAACAAATGGTTACATTTCATAAAAACAATGGGATCTGAAGCCAAAGTTCAAGACTATTTCTTTTAACAGAATCTTCAGGAGGATTCGGACATCGTCTGTTTCCTGGTTAGTGCATCGTGAAAGATGTGCGGTCCTGTGGAGGGGCCTCTGATTTCGACTCAAGACAATCCTCTCGTTTCCCTCAAGTTCTTTCATTGCTTCAGGATGGGGAGCTCCCTTGGTTTGAAGAAGGCCTGAGTCATCCCCAAGGCGAAGATGTAAACTTTAGCGTCCACCATGATTTTCTCCTTCTTCAGCAGATCTGTGGGATCAAACAACATCGGGTGAGCCCAAGCGGCCGTTGGGATGATGATTCAGTGTGAGGAGGCCGAGGGTCTCACCGTCTATTTTTGTCTGGAACTCGTCGATCGGTAAAAGAACCACTTCCACAAACTCTGTGGGGGGAGGATAAAAGTGGGAATGATGAGCCGAGAGCTGTGTCAAGATAGAAAATGCTGACTGATGAAAGGTAGTTTAATGAACTCACCTCCATCACCTGAGGAAGGACACAGGAGAAGATGGTTATTGTTTTTGAATGGAACATAGTGATTAGGTTTTGATGATTCGATTTTGTCTTCGTGAGAGAAATCCTTGTAAAATAGAGATACTCTATAGATAATACATAGATATCTAATATATAGATAATACAATCTATAGATAATCTATTTCAGCATATGCCCTGATCAAGGTTGCACAGTTGGTTCAATTCACTAACAACACATTTGTCTTTGACGACGAGTCCAATCATACACACTCATAATTACCAGCTTCCTTTTTTTTACATCCATGAATTATGTTGTAGAAATCAAATTGAAAACATAAAATCTAGAATGTTAAAAAATGCCCGTAGGAGAAAGGATTGGATCCACACCCAAAAGTGTTTTGGGCGTGGCTTTCAACATGTCAGGCTTTCAACATGTCAGAGCATTTTGTGGAAATTGTTTGAGTAGTTTTTGTTTATTTCTGTCAAATATCCAGAAAAACAAATGGAGGTGAAAACATAAAATCTTTGGTGCGGATAAAATTGTTTTGCATTAAGTTTGTATGGTTCAAATATTTCAATAGTAGTAGACCGAGAAGTGTAATCACACACATCCAAGACTACCTCTACATGGGGAACTATTTCTCTTCAAGCTGAACTGGTGTTACCGTTTCCGTGTTGTAACATGACTCGTACAACTGATCCACTCGGAAGCGTCAGCGTGAACTCTTGCGCAACGCTCACGCTGTGCGCCAGTCGTCGGCCCACATGAGAGAAAGAGGCGGTACCGGTGGCGCTGAGCCACATGTTTAAATAGCGGAGTGACAGAGTTAATCTTTAACCAGATGTGTGTATGGGGATGCAGAAATGGATCGGCGTGTGTTTGAGTGCGGCTCACCCAGCTGTTGTGTCGGGTGAATGTTCTCCATGTCGTCTCCGTTGATGTTGACCATGACCATCTGGGTGGTGCAGTTAGACAAGCCGGGGTCCAGGCAGGTCACTGTCGTCACGTAACATTGGACACGTTCCACAAAGACACAAACGGACATCTTCCAAATCAATCATTTGAACCCTCGTAGTCGCCCCCACACTGCGCTTGATATTAGATAAGACAGGAGCGGATGATGTTATCACGTGTGTGTACTCGATTGTGTAACGATACCTGGAGTAACCCCCACCACTTCTCCTTTGTAGCCCGTTTCTTCCTTCAGCTCCCGCAGCGCAGCCACCTCCGCCGTCTCGCCCTCATCGATCAGCCCTGAGCAGGACGGGGACAAAACTTAGTTTTACAAGTTAGCTGAGCTTTTGTCACGTCGTGTATTTGTTTGACACAAAATATATGGGCATACATTTGAGTTAAATTACGTTTAACATATGATTATTGTCTGAATACAAGTTCTATACGTTCATTGGATTTATGTTTTATTCCCTTTGTTCATCAAGATATAAATCTAGGTCTTTGACACGAGTGCTAAAATCCCTTTATGAGACATATTGTATGTGGACTAAATTATTGATTGACACGCACAGACACGCATCTGAAAGCTGCACCTCTTGGTTTTGTGAGAGCCACGTTATCTTATCTTCCCCGAGTGTTGCAGAGGTCTGCGCGCGGTTACCTCACAGCGCGACTTTCCCTCGTAACCCCTGACTCCCTTCGAGGCTTTTTGACGGTCACTCTGAATCGGAATCCGACGGCAGAAAAAGAACTGACCTGCAGGAAACTCCAGGGAGCAGCATCCCAGAGGAGGACGGAACTGCTTCACCATCACTACACAGTCTTTGTGGAGCGTGCGCTTCAGGAGGGCGATGATCCCCACACCTGCAGGGGGGGGGGGATTGTTGTCAGTAACTCCCAACTCCGACAAGCCAGGGAAGGAAACGGACATGCTCACCGTCTGCCTCTGTGTTGCTCTGTCGCGTTGTCCTCTTCACAGTCTCCCATGTTCTAGTGGAAGAAAAAGAGGGATTGGGATTAGCTAAAAAAAATAATAAAAAAACAGGGAGGCGGTATTCTTATTTCTGAAGTGATGTTGGTGAGTTATAGAGCAGTGCCTGGTGTTTCCTGCCGGGTCAACATATGTTGTTTTCTCCAGTTTCACCCATTTTCCTGACGCCACGAGCTGAAACACAGAGAGCACCATGGGAAAATGATATCAAAGGGCTCCGCCCCACATTGCACCGGTAAACAACTACATGCATGGAGCCATGTGACATATTATGAGAATCATTTGAACACCTGACTAGATTTCGTAATTTCCTACTGTATGCCTATGATCTTGATGTCTAGTCGTGTACAGACAAAAGTCGTTATTTCTAGTTTGTTCCAGTAGAAAGGCCTTAAATGACACATACCTCTTCTTTCACTATATGTGGAGTTGTGGTCACTTTGGGTCCCTTACAGTTGCTCATTGTGGAGATTTGAAGGACTGAAACGGACAATAACACAAGTTAGTAATATATACACCAACAACAATAGGGAGTATAGTCTCTTTTAATTATGAGCACTGTTTCCAGGCAGTGGGGACAGGACGTCTCTGATCATGAGTTGCTCAATTAGCTGCTATCATCTTTGACAAAGTCCTCCATAGGCCCGTTACAGCTACAGCTAGCCTTTGTACACGTTGCGAACCAAATCACTATTTAATGCGACAGTGTATGAAAGAGTGTTGATATTATTTAACTGTGAAATGCGCGTAAATACAGGCAAAAAGTTTAAGTTAACTCACGTGAAACGGCAGCCGTGCGTTGTGTTAGAAGTAGTGGTAGAGATGTACCCAATTACAGATGTGTCACTCTGCTGCTACTTCCGGTTTCGGCAAACGTCATTACGGTCAAGTTAGATGAAAGATAGCATTTAATAATTCTCAACATTCTTTTCCATTTGTATTATTATTAGAATTATCATATGGAATACAGCAATAGATTTTTCAATACGTTTTAAATTTTGTCTGTATCAAAGTCAATAACAATACACTTATTTCACTAGAATTTTTTTATTCCGGTAGTAGCTTTTTATCATATTCATTCTGCTTATTGATTAACTATCTATATACATTATGATACGTTTTAAAGATCATTCTATTTGCCCAAAGTGGGACTGAAACGTACGTTGTTTGGGCAGTCATCTGGGTACAAAGTGAGGACTCTGTTTAATTGACGATCTATGTGGAAATCAGCGGGTTTTGCCTCGATCACACCTCCGTGTGCATCGGGAAATAACGTCCCCTCTCTAATACACAATTTCGGCGCAGAATTTCACCAAATCCAATCGGTCATTTATGTTACTCTTATATTTTAAAAAAATAAATAAAATATCACCATAGAATTGTGATTTATTCGGGGGGTTTGGGAGACAATCGTGCGAGAGACCGCCAGGAAAAAAATAATCGAGCGCCGGACGATATTTACTGATGGACATGTTTTCATTACAGGATATTGCAGCATGAAGAAGGAGCAAGTTGTCAACTGTCAGTTTTCGGTTTGGTACCCGATATTCAAGAAACATACGATTAAAAGGTAAACAGGTGTATTTTGGCCAGCTAATCAGGGACAACATGTTATCTCCATTGTTTTGGTACAACGCATTCCATTAAGCTACCGTTAGCTAACAGGCGGCTACAGCTATCTGTTTGTTTTCATCATTTAATTGAAATTGTTACTGATTAACCGTGTTAGATCAAGTTTAGAGGTTAAATGTGACTGTTATTTCACATGTATGACTGTTGTTTTGCATTCAAACAACATCACACGTTATTACTATGTACCCATACTAATCATGGGGTTTTTCTATTTTTCAGTCTGATTCTCCCATTGCCTCAGAATGTAATAGATTATTTACTGGACGATGGGACACTTGTAGTCTCTGGGAGGTAAGAAGGCAAACTCTCTCTCTCTCTCTCTCTCTCTCTCTCTCTCTCTCTCTAACACACGCACACACACTGTCTATGGTTTGTAATACACTTGCAAACATGTCTATGTTGTTCTCCTTTCTCCTGCAGTGACCACAACACACAGCCGGCTCATACTAACAACGACTCGGATGCAGAGGAAGACATTCAGGTGCAGCAACAGAGACATTTCCAACATCATTGCATTGCGACATGTTATGCTTACATTCAGGTTTTCCTCATATTTTATCATATGATTCAATAGTTTCAAATGCTCATAAGGCTGGAAAATTACGTCTTACATTGCTACAGCTCCTCTCCTCGTCCTCTGTCGGAAACATTTGGTTTTAGCTCTTGTCTCTTGAAGTGCCTCCACCCCATTAGGTCCAGATTGTCATCGTGAAAGGCGCAGTGTGCAGGGTTTAGTGACATCAAGACCTTCAAGCATCAACAGCTAATGACTTTAGTCGTAACCACATTGAATTATTCAACTCTAATCTCAATGTCCTCCTCTCTGCTCTAGTGGTCAGATGATGAGACAACCACCACTGTCACAGTAAGGAGAACAACTTTCTCGCTACATTGTCTGTCAACACAAATCTCTAATCATTTCCTAAAATAAGCGTTGATCTCAAGTCTTCCTCTTGCATGTTATGGCGAATTACAGCCATAGCGCTGCGCACCTATTCATTGTGTTGCCTTCATGCTCAAGGCATATGGATGATTCAGTTTCACAATGTCCTTTATTTTCCCTGTCAGGCTCCTGAGTTCCCAGAATTCACCTCTAAAGTGCTGGAGGCAATAAATGCCCTGGGTGGCCGTGTCTTTCCGAAGCTCAACTGGAGCGCTCCTCGGGTAAGACACTGCGCTCTCTGAACAAAGTGATTTCATGAAATATGGCAAAACTCTTTGCTTTTTTTCCTCTGCGTGAGAAGTTTGGCTGACACAGTATGTTTGACTGGAATGTGTGTGTGTGTGTGTGTGTGTTCTCTTTTATGTCTGTACGTCTTTTCCAGGATGCCAACTGGATAGCTCTCAACAGTTCCCTTCAGTGTTACAGCCTCAGTGATATATTTCTGCTCTTCAAAAGCTCAGACTTCATCACCCACGACCTCACACAGCCGTAAGCATTGCTATGCACAAAACAACACACACACACACACACACACACACACACACACACACACCCACACACACACATTGGCACTCTCGTAGGATTTTTTTTTTAACAACTTAGAGTATTCAACATGTCATTGCTTGTATCAAAATGCAACACTGGCGAGATTTGAGAGAGTTTGTCCTGATTTGAAGGGGAGGCAGGGATTATGAGACACGTTGTCATGGCAACATTGTCACGGAGCTAATCCCGTGAAAAGTACAGAATTAAATGACCGAAAAGATTGTTTCGAAAAACCTGGCAATTTTAGCAGTTTATAAAGCTATTCATGAAACAATTCCGTGTGCAAAGGATGAATTGGTCGTCATGGGTACAGGCTGATCACAATCTGCACATGAGCGGCTGCTGGAGAAAGCGCCGTCTTGTAAGATTTATGTTTCGCGCTTCTTCCCCGTGCTCGATAAACATTTACCGCAGCGGGTGATGTAGTGCGCTGCACAGCCTCCAGGAAGCTGCTATAACTGTGATGTATGCTGGTGTCGTGGACTTTTGCCTTTTTAAAACTTCTCTCTGAAACTTTCTCCCAGTTGAACAGCAGCTGTTGAACGGCCTTATATGGAAACGCCCTGGGGTCAGACGGTGGACCTTTTTTTGTTTGTTTACATTTTCCCATTCAAGCAAAAAAGTAAAAAAGAAATGGCCAACTGGCTCTTTCAGATATCAGAGACTTGTGTCTTGCTCGCCACCTGGTGGTTGGCTACATTATACCGCACATCCTGCCTTCTCCATGTTAGCAGCCTCGACATGGAGCAAACCAAAGAGTCAAATATTCCGCAGCTCCTCTGATCACACTTGATGCATGATAAAGTGTTGATTTATGGCAGGGGGGTCCCAAATATGGCCTGTGGGCCAACTGTGGCCCGTGAAACATTTTTAAATAGCCTGCAGCAGATTAGAGAAATATAATGTAGACATATCGTAGTATCATTTATTTAGTTAGCTTTAATAGTGGCCCAGCCTTTTGTGTATGTTTCTGTATGTGGCCCTCAGCGGATAAATAGCGCACACCTCTTTCCCTTAAACCATTTCAATGCCACAGAGCACATTTAATTTTTTTTATTTTTTTCATTGATAATAACATTTGATCTCTTCGTTCGCAGATTCCTTCACTGTAGTGACCAGGACTCCCCAGATCCTGCTATCAACTATGAGGTATTTCTGTACCCCCAATGACATATTGATTACATTTAAAGGCATAGTACGCATTATTTGTTGATTGTTGTGAAGGACATCTCATACAGTTTATGAGATACCATTGTAGAAATATTTTAATGGTCTGATCAGCGGCATTCCATACATAGCTAAAAAATATATTTGTCCATATAATGTTGTTGTTTTTTTTATATCAGAACTGTGCATACTTCACCCTTAGATGAATGAGTGTTCCATCGTGTCGTTTTTTTGTGACAATAAACACGGTCAGACTTTGCTAGACTTGTCCCCCACATCTGTTGTGTAGCAATAAAGCTGACAGTGTTCAAGTGCCTCCGTGTGTACAGTGCACACACACATACACGTGATACACCCTCACAGGGTTCCCCTCTCTCCTCAGCTGGTACTGAGAAAGTGGAGCGAGCTGATTCCTGGTGGAGAGTTCCGCTGCTTCGTCAAAGAAAACAAACTGATCGGTAAGAAACTCACAACCGGTCATATTTTTACAATGTGAGCTGTCGAGTTGAGGGGGAAACACAAAACAGCAGGGGGGGGAGCCGTTCTTATAAAGCTAACAGTCATGGGCATGGGTTCGAACAGAACCTTTAAAGCAGGGATGGCAAAACTCATTTTAGTTGAAGGGCCAGATACAACCTAATTTTACATTAAATGGGCGGGACTAGATGCGCGCACCATTCTCTTCTTCTCTCCTACTCACCAATTCCAAGCAACACAGGCTTCCCCTAGTGTCCTGGCATAGTAAGTGCAGATCAATAAACCAACATCTCAACATCTCCTCTGTAATTGCTACACTTTGTAAAATGTAATACGTTCGACAGCCCCTGCTTTCAACGATAATATGAAAACAGTCATGGACGTGAGTTTGAGTTTGAACTGATTGCATCTGTCCTGTCTCTCAGCGATCTCCCAGAGAGACTACACTCAGTATTACCAGCACGTCCTGAAGCAGGAGGAGCAGATCTGTCACGCCATACAGGAGTTCTTCTGCAAGACCGTCCAGTACAACTTCCTGGACGAAGACTGTGAGCACTGCCATTTTTGTTTTCTTTTGTTGTTTGTTGTTCGAGGATTCTTTTTAGTGTTCACGGTTGAAACTGTGTCCTTGTCCCCAAAACAAACAGAGGATAGATCTTGCAATAAACACAAAACACAATAGTTTGGTTTCTAGTGATGCATAAACACTTCAGACGAGCTGCTGGCCAAGCTGACATTTGCTCAACTTGCTTCTCTCATGACTCCAGAGTCAAATCTAATTATTGGATAAAATACAGAGATAAATCAAGTTGAATTTGAATTCAAATTAACAATACCAATATGAATTCAAATTGATTCGAAATATGTACTTAAATGTATAACTGTTATGAGACATACAACAACAGTGAACGTATGTGACATGCCGTTGCTGATGTTTCTGCATAACATTTTAATAATGCACCTCTTTAGATGGGAACAAAGAGCGATCAAAATGTATACGTTTCATTTGATCAACCGATGTGATTCAATTCACTTCAAACAATAACTATTTCTTATTGAGGTTCTTTCATTGGCTGCGCGAAACAAAAGGAAGACCTGACTCAGTGCACAGTGGCTGATGTAATATCTTTCTGTTTTGCAGTCGTGTTTGACGTCTACAGAGATAGCCAGGTAAAGACGAATGGTTTCTTTCATTTTAGAAATAAGTAAATATAAACACACCTCCTGCAAAATGTTTCACTCATTTCCTGTGTGTGTGTGTGTGTGTGTGTGTGTTGCAGGGGAGGGTGTGGCTGATCGACCTGAACCCGTTCGGAGAGGTGACGGACTCGCTGCTGTTCACCTGGGAGGAGCTGACGTCGGGGGAAGTCGCCCACCAGCAGGTCAGCCTCCACCCGCCGTCTTTCATGGTATCAGATGCAGACCCAGAGTGTGGCACCATGTGTGCCAAGCTGTAAATGTATTCAAATGGCCTCACGATCGCCACGCCTTCTCTGACGGTGTGCAGGAGGGCCCGGTGCTCCGCTCCACCACCAGCGAGGTGACGGTGCAGCCCAGTCCCTGCCTGAGCTACAGAATCCCACGAGACTTCCAGGACCTCTCGACTGGAGAAGACGCGTATAAGCTCATCGACTTCCTCAAACTGGTGAGATGATGAAATAGTTTCCGGCCCGACATTCATTTCGTGACTCGGGATATGAACGTGAATAACAAACAATATTTTCCACATGTGCCAGGGCGCTATACGAGCACTTTCAGCCAATGACATTTCATTCTCACACTTCCATGAACAAGCTTCATGATCCTGTTTTTTTTTTTACATCGGCGCATCAGACACGTCATCGCAGGAATGAAGTTGAATCAAATCAAGTGAACTGCTTTGTCCTGCGGTTCTCCCAGTTACACAGTAGGGGGTGCTGCAGCCCCTCAAACTCCAAAAGTTACATTTGCGGTTAC
>JAFBJT010110273.1:10371-40307 GCA_016785325.1 Chascanopsetta lugubris
GAGGGGGGCGGGGCTTAATCCCGTTCTATTGCACAGTTAAGGGCGTGACCTCTTGAACGACACCTGGGCTGACCCGCCACATTCTGTGGGTGCTGCGACAGCACCGTGGGTCCACCCCAGCTCGACCTGTGCTCCGCCTCTTTGCCTAGTTTGGATGCAGCAGGAAGTAGGAGGAGTCAGGCACCTGCAAGAGGGCGAAGCACCCACCGATGTTGTTCAGGTGGGAACTTGGTTGTCCTGCATCTCTCAGTGAGGCAAATAGCAGCTGACAGCTGTTTCAATGAGAGTAGAAGAGACTGTGTGGAGGCTGGCGTTGTCATGACGATAAAGAAAGTATAGCAGCCATGTACCAGATGTTTGTCTGCGTTGTGAGAATTTAACATTCTCTGAGATTTCCTGTGTGATCTGCCACCCTGAAAAGTGCACATCCTCCTCCTCCTCCCGCCTCCCTTTCCTTCCTTCCTTCCTTGCTTCCTCCCTTCCCTCCTCACTCCTTCGTTAGCGGCAGAAGGAAGAAAATTGTGTGTAAATGAATCTGTGGCGGCTCGGTGGTCGTCAAAGTCGAGCTCGGCAACGGCTAATTGGCTCCCAGGAAAGCTGGGTGGGTGTCAGCTGGGATGGAGCTCCAGCATCACATTGGACTATCTCACACACACACACACAAACACACACACACACACACACACACTCACACACACACACACACTCACACAGACTTGAGATCTCTCATCTCCCTGTCACACAGACAAGAGAAGCAGAAGAAGAAGAATCTGGAACACAGCTCGATCTCTGCTGATTTATTGGCTGTATCTGTGGCCGCGTTTTGCATATCACTGACACACTGAGCTGTCAGGGCTGTTTTCCAAGTGTGGGGCTGAGACTGTTTGTCTCACTGTGCGTGTGTTAAATTGGGGCAAGGTGGTGTTGGTCCAGGATGGATCACAAACAGTGATCAGACAAAAGCTTGTGAATCAAAATGGATGACAAAAATGCCCTCAAATGAAGCCAAATCACATGGATCGCCCCCCGCTGGCTGACTGTAGCAGCTGCATTCAAGTAACTGTGTTTCACTCCTCCTCCTAGTGGACGGAAGCGGAAATGCATTTCCATATATGCTTGTTATTATCGATACCATTTACCTGCTGATAGGTAAACAAGTATAATGCAGAAACTGCTTCAGACTAGTCCTTT
Organism: Chascanopsetta lugubris; assembly: GCA_016785325.1. Classification (NCBI taxonomy): domain Eukaryota; kingdom Metazoa; phylum Chordata; class Actinopteri; order Pleuronectiformes; family Bothidae; genus Chascanopsetta; species Chascanopsetta lugubris. Next base: position 11,563 of record JAFBJT010110273.1, read on the forward strand.
AAAGGTGCAGTGTGTACAATTTCAGTCATTTTTGTCACTTCTAAAAATATTACAGAAGAATTATAAATGGACACGTAAATGAATGCATAATCACCTAAATGTTTATTTTTACCCCCATTACCTTTAAATGACCAGATTAATCTATTTTTACAGGAGGAGGGGGTCCTCTCTCCGGGGGCCACCATGTTTTTACAGCAGCCCAGAGTGGACGTACTAAACAGCGCCTGAGTTTTATTTACAACTGGAGGCTACCACATGTTCAGAAGGGTGAGGGTGAAGTGATGGATACAACATGTGACTTCACCTCTAGATGTCACCAAATCTTACACATTGCACCTTTAATTAGAATGAGGAGAATTCATTCATTGATGAAAAAGTGTTTGCTTCTAATTTATGATTGGGGGGGAGACCTGGCACATCTGACTGAAACCAAGAGGAGTAACAGCTTACATGAATGTGTAAACTAGGACATCTACAGCTGCACCTGGCGACCCACAATAAAATTCACACACACACACACACACACACACACACACACACACACACACATACATGCTCGAGTCGAGGCAGGTCTTTCCCATGTTTGAATACTGCTAATGTTTTACAGGGCCTGTTCCCACTGACCATCATGCTGTCATCTCGTGGAGACGACAGCAGGTGGAGGTGACTCCAGCGACTCGCTGCAGGGATCTGCCACTACAGGCCACCTTCCTCTGACATTTGGTCAGACACAGTCTCACTTGTTTATTCAACAATACACTTTTTAATTGAGAACGACCTAATCATCAAATATTTGACACCCCAAAATATTCACAGAAAATGTGTGATGGCCTCACTGGGGGACGTGGATGGAAATGACTGTTGTCATATGAACTGTTCATACTGGACATTTGAAGGGGTTCGAGGTGGTGTTAGTAATAGCACCACAGTATCCACATTCGTTTCAAAAGTTACAGAAACATGCAAAAGAAATACAAAGGTTTAAAAAAAAAATAACCATCAAAATTGATATAAAAATAGAATAAAATGTGATATTTATTTAGAGCCAAAGTAGTGAGAAGATCTGTGGCTTTTCCACTAACATGCATGAGGCAATGTTTACGGCCTGCAATTCAACCAGCCAACAGGGGGCAGTAGAGATGCTGTGTGGGGATAATACTTTAAACAACACTAAGAACATTTACTCTAGAGCAGGAGGACAGAGTTTGTTTAATTAGCAGTGAACATGTTTTCCTATAGATTATATGAAACACATACACGCGCGCGCACGCGCACACACACGTACACGCACACACACTCATATATATATATAGGGTGTACAGGACAGAGGCAGAAGTTGTCAGACAGGTCTGTCGTGCTCTGTATCTGAACAGGAAGTGGGATCAGCTCAGGAAGTGGGTTCTAGTCCAAAACAAAACACAGTCCACTTCCACTCTGCTTCACTTCAACCGGCTGAGTCGCTGTACTGATCCAGAGTCAAGTACAGCAACACATCAAGTTCAGATCGAACCCAGAGGAACGACCCTGATTACTTTTGAACAAACGATGTGAAGGTTTGGAGTGACAGTCTTTTTCCAAACATTACACTAAGAGACATTCACAGACATGAGGCTGCATAACGCTCCACCATCTTGTCCCAGCAAGACATTTTCCTATGAGCACATCAGGGAACTGGGAGAGAGGTGATCATCCCCACTGCAGCACAACTCCTCCTCCTGACTTTTGCATCACTCACCTTCTGATCTGCATTCACTGCAGAGGAGGAGGAGGGATATTGCAATATGAGATGGTGATTGATTGCTGAGTGTGATATTTAAGTCTCACGTTACACGCACAACTTCCAAACTTTAAGTGTTAGATGTTTTTCTGGAAGACATTCATTTCCAAATCGAAGAAATTGGTTCTCAACTCTGCAAGATGTTAAAAATAATTTTAGACTAAACGTACGGTAATAGGCTTCTGCCAGCAGTGCAGTATTTTGCAAGCTCATATGAGGTCAGTATGGCATTTGACCTTTGACCTCTTAAACCTAATAAGTTGTGTTTTGAGTGCAGGTGAACACCGGTCCGTTTTTGAAGATATTTGCAGAAGGCAGACTTAAGAATACATGGTCTGTGAGGTCACAGTCACCATGACCTTTAACCTATGACTCATCAACTCTCATCACTTACAACTGATGAGTTGTAAGTGATGAGACTTGATGAGTCTCATCACTCATGTCATCACTAACATCTTGAGTCTTTGAGCTCAATTGTAAACAGTTCTCTCCAGGTCGCCTGTTCAAAAGGCCAACGCGTGGTTTTGAAGAGATTCCCACAACGTGTCTCTGGGGTGTAAGATAAGGTCACAGAGACCTTGACCCTTGACTTCTGAGCACAGAATTATTTTGATTTAAGAATCCATTGGACCAAATCTGGTGAAATTTCCTTAACAACTCCAGTGAAAGATAATGTCAGGCATTCATGTTTCCTTCACTAAACCAAGGACCAGGGGATGAGTCATATGGGATGTTATTGTCCTTTGTACTCCAGAAGTAACCGCAGTGAATGCTTCAAAGAAAAAGTAGAAGCAGACTGAAAAGGAAAGTATTCAGTAAGAGTAGAGGGGTTCAGTTTCAAGGCTGCATCACAGATCTTCTATCACTCAAGAGAAAGAGCGACTTCAAGTGGACGCAGCAAGAGGCTGAGGGCCGAAACAGTTGACACTTCAGATGTGAAGTGTCAAACATGGAGTGTGTCATGGCATCAAACAATGGTCCTACAGGTTCTTCTGCCAGTCTGTCTGTTTAATCAAGCTGCCGTGTGGCGTGTTGATCAACAGGACGTCACAGTAATGAACAAAACCGTCCTTCGGCTCAAGGTGCGTAGGATTTTTCCTTGGTTTCTGTCGATACGGTCACAGCAGCAAGTGTCAAAACACAAATCGAAGCAGCACAGTGTTTCACCATGGCGACGGCGTTACTCACTGAAAGCAGCGATGGCTAGGACGATGGTGACCACGATGGACACCCAGGACACCCACAGGGCTTTCTTACGGTAGCTCTGCGCCTCATGAGGCTTCAGACGCATGCTGCTCTCCAGCAGACCTGTGCACAACGACACCATCACTCAGAACTGCTGTGTTACCCACTTTATGATTACACACACACACACACACACACACACACACACTCACTAATAAACACCAGTAATCACCAATGAAAATAATACTAATAATACAGTGAGTTAATTATTTATAGATGGATGATGGATGATGGATGATGGATGGATAGTAGATCCATTTGTACACCTCATGTCCTCATAAAGTTAAACATATTTGAGTACTGTTATTACAATTGTCTAGAGACATGTTTGAATTAGAATATTGCATTGTGTTTAGAAAAATGAACAATATAATAAGCAGCACACATGTGTGAACATGAGTGTAAAACAAATCGAGAAGAGGATTGAATGTGTTTGCAATGAAAATGAATGTAAATGTTCCATGTGGTACTTGGAAGTGAAACACCAACACACTTCTATATGTGTCACGTCCAGGATGTGGAGTCCCTCCCTTATAGGAACAGATCTTCACTTAATCACAACAGTGAACAATGCAGGTTTATACAAACTCCACCACCTGCTGTATTTTTAAAGTGCCGGTGTCCCTGCTGTCTGAGCACTGCACCAGTACAGATGAACACATCCCCATTCTATGTTAATGTGGTATGAACAGGGAAACCCGCTCCATGCCATTACGCACGCTGTGCGCTCTGGGCATCTGTTCCACTTCCTCCTCCTCACCATCACCATCACTCACCTCGGTCGTCGATGCTGTCTGTTATCTTCATCTCCTGCTCCATATTCAAACCCTCTCCCTGACTTTCTGTCTGCTGCTCCGGCTCCGGCTCCTGCTCCAGGGGGTCTGCCTGCTCGCACTGCCCGTTCGCTGCCACGGGCTCCACATCCACAGCCGGCTGCGGGACGGCGGTGGGGTCTGGCGGTGTGGAGTCCGTCATCTTCTCGGGGGGCTGCGGCTCCAGTCAGGCACCGGGAGAATGTCACACCTGGGCGAGAAGTGGAGGGGGAGAGAGCCGGAGAGCGACAGGAGGGAGGGAGGGAGGGAGACTCCTGGCAGGGCGGCAAGTCCAGTTGCTGCGCCAAATTACGCACAGTGCCCTGAAATCAAACCGGAAGCGAGGAGATGGGGACGTCAAAATAAAAGTCTGGAAACCATCCATAGAGGCATCCAGCAGCTCTTGAGTAAATTTGTCATTGACAATTTTTCAAGTGTAAATTTCATTGTGGAATAATGTGCTCCTCAAATATCAACAAATATATATAAATCCATGAATAAAACCTACGTATTCATATTTCTTGTTTGGTTCTATCTAAATTAGGGTATACAACAGTAATTCATTGGTGTATAAGCCATTACAATATACAAAAAATAGAAAAAAAAGTTTTACAGATTGAAAATATGATATTTGTTATAACCTGTTGATCAAAATGCTAACTGAGCTCATATTTCACTCTATAAAGTACGATTGCGTATTACTGCAATGTGAAATTAGTCATAAGTTTATAATTAGCAGAAAACTATGGCTTTATTATGGAAGTAAAAACCGGACGTGGTGTGTGTATGTGTACACAAGCTTGACAAAGGTTGTGTCGCAGGGACCGAACACACACAAAACACACACTGGAATATTAACAACAAGGTACAGTTCACACTGCTATGATACTCACACACCTGGACTCTAATTAGTGAGCTATAGCTCAGCTGCTCACACATGCTCCACCACAGGGCTAAAATAAAATAAATTAAAATTAAATTAAAGTAAATTAAAATATTATATATTTATAAATATTTTTATTGTGATTTTATGTCACTCCTCTGCAGCACCACTTTTTCTATGCCTCAAACAAGCCCTAATGATGAAATAATTTAAATAATGAATCATTTTGACACCAATAGGACCACAATTTAACTCGACATATTGAATAATTAATTATTAGTTGATGGTAATTACACATGCAGCTGTTGATTTACCATTTGGCAAATCAAATCAACCGAACGTAATGGACAAAACACAGTTTTCAGTGCCAAAGTCATAAACATTTAGTTCTCACCAATTAACTTAATATAATAAATGATGATAGTACAATACTGACGCCTAGTGGTATACGGGAATATCACAACTCTCACTACATAATTTGTCATTTTTCACACATGCTAAATAACCAGACAATAAGATCATATATGTTTTTACAAGCTTATAAAATGCATTTGTAACGTAACTATGCATTTAGTGTCGTGATATCAAACAACAAAATATATAATTTGATGTTTTGTAATTACATTAACAGAGACGTTGAAATGTTGATAGCTGTTCACACCACCGACCACTGGTAGCGCTGTAGAGCTCCTCCACCACAAGCCAGCACCATCCGGCTTGGCTGGGGGGAGCGTAATGGCGGTGCACCGGGGACCCTCCACGAAATGGCTCTTCACCCGGGAGCAGCTGGAAAATACGCCGTCCCGCCGCTGCGGGATAGAGGCAGACAGAGAGCTCTCTTACCGCCAGCAAGCTGCCAACCTGATCCAGGACATCGGACAGAAACTCAACGTGTATCCTCTCTGAAACGTGATGGCTAGCTGGTGGACTGACGGGCTTGCCCCGGTTAGCATTAGCTAAGTCAAGGACCGGAATGGTACCGCTCGTTTTTATCTCAAAGTTACTTTCTGAAACATCCCTTAAAACATTTTCGTTGCACACAGAGTCCGTAATGACAACGCAGTTTATTGTTGCGTGCTTACATGTCTCACATAACCTGCTAATGTTACTAAATCTTAACTGCTAACTTTGCTACAGCTAGCTATTGTTCAGCCTCTTTAGCCGGCACATTCTATTGTTAGCAGTGTGGCTGTTTAGCATCACTGATTGGAAATAATCGATTCATATTACCTCTCTCAGTTAACACCCACATTGCGTCACACACTGCTTAATACACCGGTCAAGTCCAGGCTAATGCCTTAATTCAGCGTCTGGTGTTACCTTTAAATGGGTCAGCCCTTGATGGCTTCATCTTACAGTATTAGTCTGGACATCAAAGGCAGTTTAATGTGGTTCTAACAGTATGAAACACTTTTGGTTGTGATGTTATAACATGTTGTTATAACTGATTGCTGGCATATTGGCTGCAAGGCAGTTTATTTCGTTTTTGTAAGCTGTTCCGGTTAATGAGGCCTGCCTGCTAGCTTAGCATAACTGTTGTGGAGACTCTTAATACTACAGAACCCATCGGAAGCAAAGTGCTATGTTGAACCAGTGATAATAGATAATCGATACACGTTATTCCCATGCCTAGACGCTAACTGTGTTCTCCATACCGCCACGTATATTTTAATATAAGTCAAAGCGATTATTAGGATAGCACGTAGTGCTCGAACTGCACAGTCCACGTTTTGTTAGCTGAATGTGCATGTACCACCTTTCTCACTACATACAGTGTGCTCATGTTTAACAGTAAATGGCCTATGTTTTATTGCCTTAATTCTACATCCAGCTCCCAACTAACCATCAACACTGCTATAGTATATATGCACAAGTTTTATATGATCAACTCCTTCACCAAATTCCATCGGAATGTAAGTATAAGAGCGGATTGGACCTAAACTGTAATCACTGTGGCTGAAACTTGCCATGGAAACGTGCTTTTTCTTCTATAGGTTATTTCCCAGACCACATTGTTCCTGGCAACTAAAGTGGAGGAGCAGCCCAGGAAGCTGGAGCTTGTCATTAAAATGGCCCATGCCTGCATTAACCCTCAAGAGCCTGCCCTCGACTCTAAGAGCAATGTGAGTCAACTCTGAGTGAAGTCGTGTTTGGGACAGTTCAGCAGATATTTTCCACATGTCAAGATCTGTGTCTGATTTACGTTTGGCTTTCAGGCATTTCAACTGCAGGTGCAAGAGCTTGCAGCACTGGAAACAATTCTGCTGCAAACACTGGGTGAGTCACGCCCCGGTGTCCGTGCTGCAGATGTGCTATGACTCAGATTAAACGGTTTTCCTAAAATCTGCTGTTTGCTTCACAGGTTTTGAAATAACAGTTGACCATCCGCACACAGAGGTGGTGAGGTGTTGCGAGCTAGTGCGAGGTATAAACGTTTCCTCCCTCAAATATTCTTCATTTCTATAACTAGTATTTTGTGAGTTCCTCTCTAACACAATATTTTCTCTTCCTTTACAGCAAGCAAGGACTTGGCACAGACATCCTATTTTATGGCTACCAACAGGTTATTATCCTGTTCCCATTATTGCACTGTAATGGCACACTATAGCTTCCTGTCCTGCAGGGTCCCCCTTCCTGTGTCCAACGCCCTGTTTGCGCCTGGGCACTGGGAACCCCCAGAGTGGGGAAGTACCAGCCAGGCTGCTGTGTGCGGTGTATTGTACAAGGGCTCTGTGTTGGCGCATAGGGGTTGAATGCACTATATGGAGTGTAGTGGTGCTGTTTACCTCTCAAGGTTGTTTGGTACGGAGTGCATTTGTCTAAACACACTGAAATGGTAGCCTGAATATAGATTGCATCTAAAGATTCTTAAACTTATAGAGTGTTTTGGTAAGTACATTTTTTTTTTGTTGATATTTTTTAAATCTATTTTTGTAATTTCTTAACTGACAGTCGCTAGAACTCAAAACCGTACAGCAAATTGAATTCCGTAAAAAGTTTCTCTATAATTCTGCTAGTCACTTCTGTTATGTTTATTTCTGAATGAGCAAACATGATATTACAGGTTTTGGTCAGCACACAGGGGAATTGGACCCACATTTCAATTAAACAACCTTAACCTGCTAACACTGCCACCCCCCCACAACCGTAAAAATTAGTGCAAGGCAACTAAACGATTAAAAACAAATTAATATTAATACATTCTACTCCATAACTGATTGTGCATCTATCCTATAGACAGTGTAAATTGTATCCTCTAGTTTGAATCTGTGGAAATCATGTTTGAGACTACCATTCTTGCCATTAACTGTAATTTGAATTTAAGACATTTTATGTTAACATTACCATGTTAACGTTGTATAAATATGCAATACAGACTGATCAGCCACAATATTAACACCATCTGATAAACACTGTGTATAATAGTGAGTTTTTTGTGCCTACTATCCTACTTCTAGTCTTTTGAAAGCTCTTAGTGTGACCCCACACTTCACCTTATTGGTCACTATAATTATATTTGCTTCCCATCCAGAGTGGATTCAAGCTTGTGGCTGATCGGTGGATGTATCATCGAGTAAACGTTTGACCGCTTGCTGACTGGAGTTTCTTTCTTTCCTCTGTTTTTTGTGTGCAGTTTGCACCTCACCACCTTCTGCCTGCAGTACAGACCCGCGGTTGTGGCATGTGTCTGCATCCACTTGGCCTGCAAGTGGTCCAACTGGGAGATCCCGGTGTCCACAGACGGCAAACCCTGGTGGGAGTACGTGGACCACAACGTCACATTACAGCTGCTGGACGGTGAGAGCTTCTGTCCTCGCTTTTACTTTGAATACCCGTTGTGTTTTTGAGCACATCTGGCCCTTCTCCTTGAGGGAATCTTGATTTCTTCGAGTAACCCTGACACGATCCACCCATGACCGACGTGTTTGTCTCCACTGCTTTCAGAGCTCACACACGAGTTTCTCCAGATCCTGGAGAGGACGCCCAGCAGGCTGAAGAGAATACGAAACTGGAGGGTAAGTCATGAATACTTGTTTTGCCAGCAAAGCATGACTTGTATGGGGTCAAGACAAATGTGGTGTCATGCCATCTAATGTGGAATTGTAATTTCCTTTTAATACCCTAGGCCATCCAAGCAGCTAAGAAGCCAAAGTCGGAGTGCTCGGCAGTGGACAATGCCTTCCAGGGAACGTCCTTGGATAGTCACCCTGGTTTAAACAACTTCTTCCCCTCCACCTCTTCATCAGACTCTATGGATATGCCCTCCCTAAACGCCATTTCAGCCCCTTACTCCTCCTACCAGCCGCTCAGTGACCAGTCAAAGAGCTGTGGCTACGACCAGTTCTCTCAGCCGCCCCAGTCGGACTTCACGGTCGTGAAACACGAACACAAATCCACAGGCGGCTCTAGCAGCAAACACCAGCAGCTCGGTGTGAACTCCGCTGCGGCGTTTCCTCGGCCGCAGAAAGTCTTGACTTTGGAAAAGTACAGAGAGAAACACGCGTCCGAACTGAACGGCGGGAAGGAGGAGCCGGGCGCGGACATGTACGCGCCTCCGCCGGCTCTCTCCTCTCACCACCACAAGAAACGCCAAGACGGCAGGAGCGAGAAGTCCGGCTCCAAAAAGTCTCGGCTGGCTTCCTCTTTCGTGGAGAACGGCTCTGCCACGAGCGAGGAGCTCAAGATGAGAATCAAAGTCTCGTCGGAGCGACACGGAGGTTCCGAGCAGGGCGGGACTCTGCCCGGGAAAGACAAACACAAAGAGCACAACAGCCACCGCCACTTGAAACACGGACACTCACAAGCTTACTCCCTCAGCGGGAACGGCAGGGCGACGATAGACAACCCCTCACTATCGCTACGAGCTCCCGGCAACCACTGCAACGACGGCGGCTCCTCGGGGTCGTCGCGCAAACGGCCTCATTCTGATGCCGGCAACCACAACCACCACCACCATTCGTCCAAAAGCGGCAGGAGCTCCAAAGGCGCCCTGAGCTCGTCCCACTTCGACGGCGGCCAGAGGTTGATGGAGCACCATGGCCACGACGGAACCAACGGCATGCTGACCACCAACGGCCAACACACTGACTACAAAGACACTTTCGACATGCTGGACTCTTTACTAAGTGCCCAAGGAATGAACTTGTAACCCTCAGAGAGCCCTCAGTGTTGTCCTGAATTAAAGTATTATCATGTTTAATAGGATTTAAAAAAAGATTTTATTTGTCTTAAGTTATCTTACATTTTTGCATCACTCTCAGTCGTGTCTACACACTGATTACTGATGATTCTTGTCAAAGCTGTCGGAAATGAAATGACATGCTGTGTACTACTAGCTTGCAACAACCACAAAGAAAAAGACGTTTTAAGAATGCGGCCTAGTGTTAAACCTAATTCCAATGCAAGATTTTAACGTGCATGTTTCCAGTCCAAAAAAGGGAAGAATCATAGCTAGTGTTCGCGGCCACTGTGACAATTTACAGTTGATTTTTATTTTTATTTTTGTTTTTGGTATGTTAAGACGACATCGTGTTCCTCTAAAAATCTCAGGTCTTGAACTTTTTTGATATAAGAATGAATCTTCCTCTGTTTGGGTTTATTACATGTATCTGTGGAGATGTTACCGCCTCGTCCCTTTGCTGACGGAAGGCGGCAGAAAACTCTGTCTTAGAGAACGTGGTCTGCTTCACACATAGTTACACATGTGCCGTCTTACGGGGGACCTCTAAGGCCGCACATGGAGTCGATGTGCAGACTCACTATAGAGCTACAAAAAGATAATACGCTGTGAAAAGTGCATTTCAAATATATCGGCTAAAACTGCAAAAGGACCTCGTGATTGTACCTTGTCAATCGCTATTCAGTATAATTAATGTTATGAACTATCATGAAAAAATACAAATCTTGTCAAAATACAATTGTGTAAATAGGACTGTAGATTTTCCTGCATCAGTCCGAAACCTTCTTCCATTCAGTGTATCATGAGATCTCAAGCAGACTGTATCGACCAACATATCCTGGATTTGTGTATTGGGAACCCGAATAAAGGTTTAAAAGTGAATTTTACACATTTTGGTTTTTGAACTGTCTGGTGGTAATCCTGAAGTATTGTTTACTTGTACTACTTTCCAGTGCCACGTTTTGATTGTTTACAAAAGGGACCGATGCCAGTGGAATATTGAGTAGAAATCAGAATATATAGAATTGTTTCCATTTAAATCGATTGGCAAATGAGCCTGACTCACGACTGGTCGAGCACTTGTATCGACATGACCTGACAACCACAGCTCCGCCCCTTATCACCACAGTGCAGACTAAAGATCCAAATGAGCAAGATTGCACCATTCGTATGGTAATTTGAGAAAAAAAACTTAAATGCAGCCCATTTAAAAACCTGTTCACTTGGTCTGGGAAAGCACATAACAGCAGATCACTCGGGAAGTGCCAAAGCATCTGAATAGTTTAATCCCAGCCTCATAACGTTGGAGTACGATAAAGCTACATTTGAAGCCAAACACCATCATTTGTCCAATGTTGCTAGAAAGCGAATCCGCAGCAAAGTATTATTTCCTGATGTCCACTTGAATATGATGAATTGATCGTTACAGAGTCATGATCAACAGTAAGACCGATTTAGTGAATTAGTGATGTTCATGAGAACAACATGGTGTGATTGGATATCTAGACTTTCTTACGTTTGAGCAGGATTCTTGTGGGAACAGTGACTAAGAAATATAATCTCCTTCCTGTGGCTGTGTTACCGTGAAGCTATTGTTTCTTTTGTTACTTCTAAAGAAAAGAGGCTTGGTGCCTTTGACAAACCTCCAGGGCTTTTCAAAGCTTCACTTTACGCACACACATACACACATTTTTTTAAATGGTGTGCTCCTCTCACACACACACATTTGTGGGTGGAACATAAATCCAGTTCCTGATAATTAACTAGCACCCTCAGAGCAGACGCAGCGTTTCCACCAAGTATTACCTTCTAATTTTAGCCGTGGAAGACAATGGGGAAATTCAGCGGGAGGACGTCGGTGAAAACTCAACCATCTGGACATTCTGGCGTGCTGGTGGGAGGGTGATGATTTATTTTCAGCAAACCTCTAAAGCCAAATGCTGCTCGCAGAACTCTTCAGTGGGGTAGACATGTTTGTGAGCAACAGATCAGGGAATTAAGAGCCATCTGAAAGGACAGCGTGTAATGACTCAGACCTACAGATCACAATGTGATCGCGCATACTTCAGTCATACTCCACTCATTTCACCCGACTCAAAGTTAAAGCGTCAAATGAGTCCAAAGCAAATAGAATGTCAATTTAATTTAAATTACATCATCTATTTTTCTCCCAAAGTCTCTCCCTGTCACAGCTGCTTTCTCAACCCACCTCCACTAGATGGCAGTATTACAATGAGCGTTCAATATCAGCTGGGCTCAACATGTTCTGTCTGCTACCCCCCAAAATTAAACGTATAAATAAATAAATAAAGAGAATAACCTTGAAGAAAGGACACGCATGTTGTGACTCTGACTTTTGAGTCCCACCTCATAGTGGCACTAACATTGGACCAGATCCATCTCATTATCAGGTGGAGGCAGTCGTGTGGTCGGTGGTGGGACTGTACCTGGACGTGAGGGCCCGCGCCATGCGGGCGCGCGGCGGGCGGTGCACTTTTACCATCTTAATGCAAATGATGCCCTCGAAATTGTGCAGGAAAGTGGCATAATTATAAACCACTGAGCGTCCATTGTTATTCCTGTCTGAGAGGTCTCTCTTGAAAAATCAGGAGCTGATGGAAACCGCTCTAAGTACCTGAAATAGGGCTGGGGGCGGGGGGGGGGGGCAACTGAGCTCTCACTGCCATTATGACATACTATCGCAATTATATCCCATGACTGGCAGTAGCATATGCTTGCCTACCCGCGTGATTTGCTTTCTGTTTCCCGGCCACGGCAAAACGTACCTGTTGTCTTATAATTTTACACTTCTCCTCTGAAATGAGTCCTCTTTTTAATACCCGGCCTTATTTCTCTGCCCCGTGTAAACGCGTCCCCTCGTGGCCTGAACACCAGAGATTCATGTTTGCAGTGGGAACCGCAGTGCACCAGCTGTCCTTTAAAAAGAGACGGCGAGGAAACACACACACACACACACAGTTGACGTGAAATGTCTTCCTCCCTCCCTCCTGGCTGCTCGTCCCCGATCATCAATATTTCACCAGCTTCAACATTTGAACTAATTATGGTGCACCAATGGCCTATTTGAGCAAGGTCCTGTCACATGAAAGCAGCCGGGTCCTTCCTGTCAGCGGTGAAGGAGACAGCGGTGGAGGCTGAAGCCATTAAAATGAATGGAAAGCACCTCTAACAATCATACACGTCTGACACACACACACACACACACACACACACACGAGCTGCTCCTGCTGCTTCAGATACTTTGCTGTCTCACACACACTCGTACATGCACCACACTGACACACACAGAAATACAGGAATAAACCCCCGAATGAACTGCTGCCTCACAAACACCCACACAGCCACGCACAGACATGCATAAACATGATGTGCTCCACACACACACACACACACACACACATGCACACACAGTGATGTGCCTGCCACCTGTGTAGGTTGTTTGGCCTCCTCATCCAGACCTCTCTGGTTTTAATTAGCCTGCCGCTGAAGTGTTTTCCTTTTTATATTCTCTGAAGAGCGATGATAACGGCTGGAGCCGAGATGGAGGCTCTCGGCTGGTTTGTTTCATTAGGCGGAGCATAATGACCCTGCATTCACAACACCAAGGAAATACCTACCCTCGTAATTATTCCTCTTCCTAATGGCTGCGTTTATGTGGCCGCCACGGCTTCTGTCAGCACTGTCTCAGAAACTGAAAAGATTAACGATTGAGTCAACAGCAATAATCATTTACCTTGTTGTTTTTTTTGAAGGGGAAACAAAAATGGGAGGAGTCTAATTAATTAGCGCACATACCTCCACACAGGGCACGGGGCCTCTGAGAACATTAGTGTATCTAGCAGTGCTAAAAGGTTATGTCTTGATTTCATTAAAACAATTAAATGCAAAATGATTCATATTTTATATCATATATCCAAAAAGGTAGAAAAGATGAAGATGTACGTATGTGTTATCTCACACTAGGGGGAGCCGAGTCGCTAAAAAGTAGTTTCCCTGAAGGTGCAGAGGCCAAAACAAAACTTAGAACAACAATGCTGAATACTTAGACGCGCACTCAAATCCAGAGGTGAAGCTGACGCTAAGGTCACATGTATGCAGACCAAGCGAGAGGAGGCGGGGTTTGTGATCCATACTAGACTCAAGCAGCAGGGGGCGATCAAGACATGTGCGATCTGCCTTACATTGGGATACATTTGCAGATCCGACTCCATGTTGTTGTGTTGACAGATTGTGCGGTCGACCCATCTGGACAAAAATAATTGCCTCACCTGGCTTAAAGGTCTGTTGCCTTTACTAGAACAGATCTCTGTTGCTATGGCAACAATCAATGACAATTCACTGATAAAAAAATGTAAATAAAGGCAAACCAAATCCAAAATGTGCAAGGTCACGAATCACGAGTCGTCACAGCAGAATACAGAAGCAGTGCTCTGTGCCACCGAATGAGCTTTGATGTATTCCTGAAGTGTATCTGAGTATATTCAGCGCATGCACAGGTAGAACCAATGTCCAGAGCCGGGATATTCTGAGGTCAGAGCCTTTTTCAAATCACCTGTGAAGGCAGAGGCGCTTTGATGTTTCCACACGAGAGACAGAGCGGAATGATACGAATGCACTTCGACAAATCCACAGAGGACGAGGGCTGTTTGAAAAAAGCTACGTTGACCAAAATGAAGGGTGATACCGACACTTCTGTGGTGCCGCTCGAGTCCTCACATGCCCTCCACTTAAGCGCTATCCGGGATCATCAGGTTTCCGTGGGAGCCGGAGCCGGGTGACATCGGCGTAACAGCCAAACAAAACATTATGGATTATGTAGCCGAGTGGGAGTGTGAGGAGGAGGATGAGTTGGTTATTGAGAAAGCTGAATTGGAAAGGTAAGTGTTGAGGCTTTCCAAAGCTGGATCTGGGTTGACAGAGCATAGAAATCTCTCTCTCTCTCTCTCTCTCTCTCTCTCTCTGCAGCAGCAGCAGGGCAAAGCGATAGGGGTGCTGCCAAGGGTTTATTGATATTTTAAGGTGAAGCAGCACAGATGAAGATAATGGTATCTCACTTCTATAACTGGCAGTTTCATAAGATGTATTACACAATAACAAAAAAAAAAACAACCCACCTATATATTTTTACATCTGCTGTGAAACTAAACGCAGTGTTAGCTCTAAAACACGTCTTTACATTTAACGTCAGCGCTCACATCCTACGAACACATTCTGGAATAACCCTTCCCTCCATCTGCTGTGTGATTCCTCGCCTGCCCGACACCCGCTCATCACATCCACCTCAAACTTACGCTTTCAAAACCTCCGGCCCTTGCAACCCTTCCTATTTTTAAAACAGCCAGCGTTACCAAGGCAACCGCACTTTCTTTTGAACCCGAGACACAAGCTTTTGATGCCATCGCCAGTGACGTCGATTAAAGGTCACACCTCATGCTGACACACACCTACACAACCATGCAAATATTGTTTGTTTGCTCAAATATATGTTTTATAATGTAACAAAATGTCCTTAAAGGTGCAGTGTGTAGGATTTGGGGCTCTTGTTATATAGTCGATCACATGTTGTATCCATGCAGAGGTGATGCTGTGGTTGCCCCTGACTACGCTTGGCAGCAGCGTATTTAAGCTTCTGCGCAGGAGCTTCTGCACTGCCAGTCCACTAGGGGGTGTGGTCCTCCACGGAGTACGTCAGAAACCAAGAACCGACGAACTACATTTCTGGATTTTAGGGAATGTTCTGATCTTCCTAAAAACACATCCAGACATAAGGTGAATTATCATTCTTGCCTCCGATTTGTAACGTCACCACTAGAGGCCTCTTCACACATTTAATGTGAAAGCTTTGCAATGAAAGCGTTTGTTCATGTCCATTTGTGGCCGTAACAAAAATAATCCTAACATGTACCTGCAGTGCGGTAATTCCTCTTCTCTCTGTCTCTCTCCTTCCTTCACTCATCTTCTCATTAAGGGGACAAAGACGCAATCACTCATCCCAGCGCTTACGTTCCACTGGGCCCGACACTGTGAATAGATTATGAAGCATACAGTGTATCTGTCTGCCTGGACGTGTTTATGTACCATGTTTTTACACAGTGTCCTCATTTAGACGGTGCCTTCGCTTTATTTATTCGCTCCGTTCCACTGAATATGTTTGATTGCTGTATTTACCGCTTGCATCATCTTCATTATTCTGTATACACACACACACACACTCACTTTCTCCTCTGTACTTCCCCACAGATGTTATTAAAATATTCTCCCCTGCACGAGCATGACACGGAGGCCGAGTATCAGCGGATCAAACGGTTGTTGTTGTGCGAGTGTGGGCGGCTCTCATGAGCAGGGACTAATTAAACAAGGAAATGACATGAATGAAATGCAGCACTATTTCCTGTTTGATGTGTTTTGTGTCCATATATTTGAGAAAAAGCCTGAAGGGAGGAAACAAGGCGGCGATGTAAGTGAGTGGGAGAGAAAGAGAAAGCATACAGGCTTGGGGATCGGATGTTTCTGTCGGAGCTGGACGACCATCGATGAGGTCAGACTTGGTGAAGGTAAAATAGCGTCATTGCACAGTGAGTGTGGTTGTGGCGATAGGTGTGTATGTTTGTATTCATCTACAATTGTTTGTTAGCAGGGCTACACAAAAACTAAAGGCTCAGCTCGCTTGAATTGACAGGGATTGTCAGTGTAATGTTTATATATTTAAAAGCACATTTCACAGTGTGTACGATTTGGCGACATCTACAAGTGGAGCTGCATTTTGTAATCCATCACCTCACCCTGAATCGTCATTCAAGCTCAAAAGATGCTTAGTACGTCCAAAACATGGCGGCCCCCATAGGGAGGACCCTCCCCTGATGTAAATATACATTAAAGGGCTCATTTTAGGATAATGTAAAAAGCAAGTCATACATTGAGGTGATTATATACACTGGTAGAAATGTCTGTATATAACTGTCTTGTAATTCTATCTCTACTGATAGAAGTGACTGAAACCACACTGCACCTTCAAGTTAGAAAGACCGATTAGATTATCTTAAATGTAAGAGGGATTTTAAGATGTCTTAGCCTCCATGGACTGTGATGGAAATGCAACTGTGAAAAAAAAGGAGTGCACATTTTGTGCTATTTGTAAATATGACCTATCTAATTCTCTGTGCAGTGTATGGGTATTTGTGTTCATGTTCATTGTGACTGGGGATAATTACAATGATGATCTTTCATAAGAATGTGAGACGAGCGCCATCTTTTCAGATTTGACTCGAGCGATGCAGAAATATGGTATATAACGTTAATGAAGGGGTAAGAACCCATGTCCTTCTGGAGAGTGGACAGAGAGATCTGTCCACTTCCTGCTCCTGTGTTCTAATATACACCTGACATGCATCAAGGGCATCATGGGTAAAGTATCCAAAGGTGTGGACTCACATAGAGGCACACACACACACACACACACACACACACACACACGCTCCTCCAGGTATATAACCGAACACCTCACTCCTTTCATCTGAAACCTGCCGACACGATCACATCATTAAACTAGATTTATATCAACACGTAGAATAATTCTGTGTGGGCTGATGGTGAATGTTGCTATAGCCAAACACCCCCCACCCCCACCCCCTCAACCACCCACTCACCCACCACACACACACACACATTTCGCTTGCACCAGCCCACGCACACAGTAATCGAGAAACTGCCAGAACTGGATATAAAAGAGGGAAAAAAAGGAAAACGTGGCGTGGGTGTGAAGATGTCCACGGCTGAGTGGCCAAACGCAGCCCACTCAAACAGGAAATTGTGAAAGTTCTCATCAATAACTTTGGATGCACGAGGTCTTGAGGAGCTGCTTTAGCATATATGATGAAAGATGTGTGGTGTTTTTTAGTTGTGTGTGTCTCTCATCTATTTTGGGAACTACCTTGCTCATTTTAATTCACTGTTAAATCCTAATCGAACAGAGACAAATGTCACTTTCCTTATTAACCTTCGCTGCTGTTTCCTGCTGATGAGCGCAAGGATTCGCGTCAGGGCTTAAAAAAACAACCGCTTCTAAATTAAAAAAAGGAAAAGAGAGAATAGTTATATTTGCTGCATTTCCTGATCTGATCGGACTCCGCAAATAAAACCTCCGCCGACGCTCAACAGCTTGGAGAAATTCTCCCTTGCACTGTGCTCTCCAGCGTCGGCCTCGGAAAACTTTTGGAATCAGATGCCTCGTTTTGTTTTGTTGGGTTTTTTTTACAATCACAGTGACAAGGTGGTAATCATCTAGTGGCAGGAATCCCAGGTCTGGATGGAACGACACCAAAAGCAAATCTATTGTCGCTGCGTCCAAAGCCCAATCTGTCCACCGGCGCCCACTCGCAGGGTTTTTACGACACCCTGAAGAACACGTAACCTTTCGCAAGTGCTGTCGAACTTAGAGCCGCACAAACCTGTGGATGTGTTTATGGATGATTTGTAACAGCGCGTGTGAGAACCATCTCTCAGCCAGTCCCCTCCGGCTTCTATAAAGCAAGACACACACTCTAATGTGGAATTCAAACAGATCCGCTCAAGTGAGTCTTCAGGAGAGTTGCAAGAGTGATTTCACAGGGGCTGTTTTCAAAAAGTCTGGTGTGTGCGATCTGGTCGACTGTGCTGAACCGTCCATTTGAACTGGAATTGAAGACTTTGGCACATTGCGGTCGTAGCCGCCGTGGCGATGGCGCGACAAGAAGTGCGCCGCTGCTCTCTCTCCGTCTCGCGCCGTGTGTTCAAGGCATTATGGGATGTCGTACCCGCAGAGCAGAGGGCTGATGGAAGACAGTGGCAATCTCCGGCTCCTCATTAGATGCAGGGCTGACCGTGCTCATTAGGGCCAGTGGCAGCGTGGTGGGGTTCAATTCTCCTGAGGTGACCAAAGGTGCTTACGCAGACCTTCCAAGACGCAGTAATGATGCTCCGCACCTGTCACTCCTGTCACAGGACTGGCATGACCTTTTTCTGCCTCCTGCGCTCCGGGGGGGGGGGGGGGGCCCGGGGGGGCGCTCCCAAAATTACAAAAAGAACAATTTTGTCTGACACATTCCGGTTGATCCACTATTTCCCCTGCGAGTCAATCAACAAAGGCGATTTCCCGCTAATCTATTGCCGATTTAAGTGATTGCAATTCAGGTTTTAATCTAAGCACAAAAGCAGGACCTTGCCATTAAGACCTATGAAATAGCGCCATGCTGAGCAGCCTCGTTGCAGCTGAATAGACGTCCAGAAGCAATCTATGAAAGATGGTTGATCAATGGCCACCAAATGGAAAAGGAGATGAAAAGATGTCTTTTAAGGCTCCTGCAAAGGGAACTTGTCGCAGGGGTGTTTTTGTTCGGCGCTTCCATTTTTAACCTCAATCAGACGAACAGCGGATAAATGAAAGGGGACAATGGTAAAACTGTAGCCCACTGTGGCTCCCCTTTCCTCTGATGGAAAGAACTGCAAAGCCTATTACGTGTGACCGTGTTAATGCATGTCAAGGCTGCAAACATTCATGTGGTGGATTCATTAAAGGCAGTGTGTTTGATTTCATGACATCTTTTTTCACCGAGGGCCACATAAAGAAAAATACTTGATCATAAAATATTTTCACATTAAAAAAAAAAAGTTCAGACTCTCTCAATAATTCTACAAATTTCCTAAATGTACATAAATGTACAAATATGATATGAACGGGTACAGATTTCACTTTGCAATCCCGTACAGGACTGTCTTCAATGAAGTAATAGCTCCACCCAGTGTTAAACTAAGAAGTACAACATTTCATGCCTGGGCCACATTCCATTATATTTTTAGAAATTGCTGTGGGCCGATAAAAATGGACAGTTGGCCCAAAGGCCACAGTTTGGACACCTCTGATGCAGGAGAACAAGTGAAGCCTCCATCTATAGAGAGAATAATGTTAAAGGTTGATTTATGGGTGGATGTAAACAACAGTTTCTACATCCAGGTGATTATAAGCTCATTGACAACATCTGTATAATCATCATGTATTGTTTATGCTGATAGACCTGGGAAATCGGACACACTGCACCTTTAAACACCCACCGGCCCTTTGTTTGGGCTCAGATCAACATGCTGACTCAGTCTGTTGTCAGGCGCAAATCTTAATGATAATAAAATGGAGATGAGATCGCATCAGTCCTTAATTGCATTAGGTGCACGTGCCGTGTAAAAGCATGTGGTCAGACCGGGCCCTCGGAGGGGCCTCTCCAAACAAAGCCTGATTGCAATGGGCCTCATGAAGAGCCAATTTAGCCCCACACCAGCTCCCCCATACAAATGAGCGTGAGGCGCGGCAAAGACATACATTCATCTCGGCCCAGATTGGGGACTGTATGAATTATGCTAAGAACGTTATCTGTTATTCCTCCTGATCTCCCGCTGGGTGAATTGATTGCGTTTTTGCTCTTAATCCGCAGCATGCCACGCATCCTGGGAGACAACCGGGGAGCCATCTTGAATAAATAGAATTTGGACTCCACAAAAGCCGGCTCCAGCTGAGCCACGAGAAAGCACCCTTTTACTGCCGCACGTCCCCAAACACGCCGAACGGCGAGAGAAAATGGCCCCGGCCACGGTTTCCACAGGGCCGTTAACGATTTCTGCGTTTCTCTCCTCAGCAGCACTTTCTCCGGGGACGTGGTTTGAAGCGCCTTTTGTTGCCGAGCTCCTCCGGAACCATCAACCAGAGAGGCTGTTTTAATCAGCTTAATTAGATCGCTTATGACTGATGGTTCTACACCAATTACCTGGGCCATAATACTATTTTCCTCCTCCTAAGTCGTCACGCTCTGCGGCTCGCCGGCCCGGGTGCGAGCGTGAGGCTGCAGCAGGAAATGATTAATCATCTCATCAGCATCCCCAGAGATAAAATGACAATAAAGACAAAAGCCTTACATCAGCTGTGGCCGCTCAAAGCCAAGTGTCGCCTCCTAAACGCTAACTCTGTACCTCAATTAGACGATATGGATCCGGCCTCTTACAATACAAGCTCGCTTGATGTTGTAACACGGCGCCGCAGACGCCAGGTCCATTCCTTTCCTATCACAAAGCTCTGTGGTTCACGCTCCAAAGACCGAGGCGACACCATTCCTGTTATTCACGCCTGCAGGGAGAGTTGGAGGGGGACGGCCTCCCTGGCGTCTACTTCCTCGTCCTGGCTGAAGGGCAGGGAGGGTCACAAACACAGAGGGAACGCAGCGGCGAGCGTGGCAGCCAGGAATCAAACCACAGCAGGGCTCAGCCACAGAGTGCAGAGCCCACGGCTGCACGCGGCGCTCCGTGCGGGCTTTTATTGGCTCTTCTCCATCACACCTGTCACACGAGATTGGGTTTGTAGAATCACTTCCTCCAGCTGAAAAGGCCAAAGTAGATTACGGGGGCAGGCGAGGTGGAAATGGAAGAACCGTTGGAATGGCTCCAAATACATAACGCGGTGGCGTCTGAATGCAAATCATGATCGAGTTAGGAATGATTTGTATGGAATGTTGCAGCACTTTCACTCATTCAGTCATTTGAGCCCACGGAGCCGAGGATGCAGCTACAGTGATCACTCTTACACGTAATGTGAAGATTTTAATTGGGGGAATTTCCTATGGAATTGAGTTACAGTGACATCAATCTATTTCTCAATTTGCGATGGGCCCCCATGAGCTCAGACAGGGCCCCTGGAGGTTCCCTGACCCATATTGAGAAGGTTGGGGTGTATCTGACATTGGCATCTCGAGATACTGCATGGATCTGGATCTTTATGTTTTTTATTTCATGCCATTATCAAGGTATCACTATCATTACTTATAATTATTAATCAATTATTTTATTTCAATCTAATTACCATTATTACTATCATATCCAATGTGATTCTAAAAAGGTGAAATCTTATATCTCTGTTAGATCATCCACGATTCCCTTCTATTTCCTCTTCCCTTCCTCCTTTGTTCCCTCTGAAATGAAACTGATTTTCTAATAAAACCTTATTATAGCCGTCACATACATACACTACGTACCAGGCTAATTTGGGCGGCGTGACGCTCGTGGCGGGGCCGCGTTGCTATGTGACCTGTTGCAGTGTCTCTGCCGCAGTGAAGAAGGGAGAAGCGAGTCAGACTTTGAAAAGCAAACAGGCAGACGTGCGCGGCCGACGGTCAGCGCTCGAGTCCGTCTCTTTATTAGCGCCGTCACCTCGGAGAGGTGAAGAGCTGCGTGTCACGTCTTCATCTTCCTCATTATGGCTGGAAAAACTCACTTCCTTCCTCTTCAAATACTCTTCAGTCAAACACACATGCTTAACTTGTGCACACTTGACTTTCCTTCTCCACCCATGCACACACACACACACGTACACATACACAGACGTGCACACACAGACCTTTTGGGGGTAATAAAACAGCAGATCAGAGTCATTGGCTGCTGACAGCGACTGACACTGAAACCTGCTGTTGTTGGAAGGCTGCCTGGGAGATGTTCATTACTCACAGAGCTTGTCGGTTTGGACAGGAGAGGAACAACGGCCTTATTAAGTGGAGACCTGGAGCAGCCGTAGGGGAAATACACACACCCACACGTGCACCCACACGGTCTCCCAGAAAGTTTGAAGCTGTGGATTCAAGCTGGGGCTCTGATTGGCTGGGAGGGAGGAGCAGTCCCCCCCAACTTTCCCGCATCGGGATTTGCTGAGACGGCCCGTTTGACAGGACAAATTGTGACACGACAATATGTGCGACGCCGACGACAGAGCAGAAAGTCAACTTCTGCTGCGGAGGAATGCGACGGCCTCATCCTCACAGGATATTGATTGGAGCTTGTGATGTCTGTCTGGCTCATTGTATAACTCTCACAAGCACAGATTCAATATTCCCGACAGTGCAGAACCTGAAGCCTTGTTTCCATAGTAACTCTGCTCTCCGTCTCTCTAAACATAGCCCTCTTGACTGACTTTAGCTCTGTTCAGATCATCAAGCACAGCTGAAGAGGAGGTAGATGCGCGGACACGGACAATAATGTTCCTGACTCGAGGCGATGAAACCATTTACTGGCATGTCAGAACGGCCCGCGTCCTGGTGTATTTACAGTCCGAGCGGTGGTTAAAGCTCCGGCAGAAGGAGGAGGAGAAGGAGAAGGCATGAAAACGGGATAAAAATAGCTCTTTATTTCACTCGAGAGCGTTCATCCATCTTCTAAAAGGTTCCTCAAGGTGCCACTTGTTGCCAGCGAGGATGCCACGTCGTGTTTTCCGCCACAGAGCTTTAATCACAAAGGCCCCGATTCATCTCTCACCTGCTGCCTTACACCAAGTTTGCAAAATCTTAAAATAGCAGCATCTTGTCTAAACAACCTGCTCCAATTCAGCCTCGGAGCATAAAACGGGGGCCATCATAAATCAAAACCAGACTGGCTTGACGGTTCGGGGACATGAGGGGAGTTGGCTGAATTTGCATGAAGTAGTCCGCGTTGATGTTTTCCTTTTTAAATCTCAAACAGGACGGAGGTGAAATCATTGCAAAGTGAGGTAGAAGGAGGGTTTAAGGGACATCTGCCCTTTTCTTGATATTTCCGATTTCGTCCAAACTGTCAGCGCCCATTCCACAATTCGACACACAACCCCCCTCTAACCCTTTGTGTCAGTTCATTTCCTGATGAAGAACCTACTGATGTCTGACGCAACCTTGGAGGCTGCCGCGCTCTTCCTCATCCTGCTGCGCTCCTTGGCTTGTTGCGCCGTCCTCTGTGGAGAGAAATGAAACATGATGTAAGAGGTTAAATTCGCAGCCGGCGAGGAAGGAAGGAAAAAAGGAAAAGAAATGTGAGATCAATATATCGAGCATCACTAGATTAAAGTGTCTGAGCGGTGGCGTAAACAGCGCGAGGATCCCCTTATCAGAATGTGCAGTTCTCCACATCACTTTGCAGACGTCAACCAATAAAGCGTCTCCTTACAAACTGACACCCACTCTGACAGAAATGCTTTCTAGCATGGAAGTAAAGCACATTTAGGCTACAATGAGCGCTTTATTTTGAAAACCCCTGCTCTTAAATCAGCTCTCTAAAAAAAAAAAAAAAAGAGGTGAATTGTGTGCGATTATGAAATATATCGACTGCGGGAGGAAAATGCTCCCGTGACAGTTATATAGCACGCCTTTACAAACGCTATACATCAACGTGTCACACTAGCACATGATTTGATGTTATTACAGGGAATATACGGCGCGGTGAGGGACGCTGCAACTTTTGATCAATGTGTTTGACCACATTAAAGCACGTGATCCTCCACATGAGTGATGACACTGGCTTTTTACACGGGGCTGCAGGAGAGGGGCCGCGCGCTCGGCGCCGTAAACGTTGGATAAATTGCTTTTGCCCCCTTAAGCCCTTTGGCCTTTGGCGGGTGCAGCGGCACGGAGCGCAACACTCACGGCTTTGTGGCAGACAGTGCAGAGCGTCTGCAGGTTGTCCAGCGAGCACTGCCCTCCGCCGCTGTACACCGGCCGGATGTGGTCGACCTGCCAGAAATCACCTTCGACCGGGGCGCGGATCATTCCGTTCAGCTGGAAACGCAAAGAGGAGAGAGGTGAGCGCCTGACCACCCGTGGATGTCGCTGCAAATGGCCGAAAGCCCGACCAAAGTAACTTCAGGTGAACTTTCCAGTGATCTCATAGCGCAAGATATCACTCAAGACAACAGGAAGTGATGAGACAGTTTGAATGCTGAGATTAATGTAAGCCGCTGCGATTGTGAGGATCAGACAGTTTGATGAAAACAATAATTGCGGCGAATCAATGACGGTGAACTTTGACTTTCAATCATCCCTCACACACTGACGCCTCAGGTGCAGGCGGATCAACCCAACCAGAAATGTTTGTGGCCTACATAACATCAGAAATGAGGTTAAATAAACCAAAGGGAATAGAGTGCTGCAGTGGGATACACACATTCCTGAATTACTCCACTTCTTGGGATGACTTCTTAAAGTTAGATTGTAGAGGGTTGAAATTTTTCTGGGTCACCAATTTGGATTTTCTGCAACGTAGCAGTGACTAAAGCGGAAGATGATGCTAGTGCCCATCTGACTTATCTGGTCTGCTATTTGAAAGAAAACAGTAAATAGAAAGATATAGAGGGGGATGCAGACGAGGAGCAGAGCTGAGAGTGACTGAGAGAATGAGAGACGCAGACGGAGGAGTCTGATGGGAAGAGTTCAGGGCCTGAAATCCATTTCCCTGCTCTGAGAGCCACTCCGCCGACATTACGCCAGAAAGCTGGAATTGATCCCAGCAGACCAAGACCAGGCGCGCTCGAGGGGGCAAAGGTTACATCCCTTACACAAACACACACACACACACACACACACAGCTATCAAATGAATCATCATTTGTGCCAAAACAGAGCATCTTGCTGTTCCACGATCACAGCTGTAAACCACAATTCCGCTTATGGGCATCTAGAGGCCACAACACACACACACACACACACACACACACACGCGCACGCACCCACACCCACACACACACACACACGCACCCACACCCACACACACACACACACACACACAAACCAAACACCCTGGTTCGAACCACTGAATGAGCCTATAATCTTGAGGCTCCTCCACCGCTGCGGCATCTTATCATGTGGCTGAGTTTGTTTCCTCTACAGCTTGGAGCATCGATTGGTGCTGATGCTGCCGCCGCCGGCACTGGGAAAGAGAAGTGTGTGTGGGTGTGTATGGGGAAGGAGGGGGGTGGCTTTGCGGGATAACAGCCAACCAAATCAAACAGGCTTACTGGTTGAGGCCTGGCACTGGGAGAGAAAAAAAAATCAATGGGCTCTGCAATCCATTTACTGGGAGCTGGCCCCTTGGAGTGCAGATCAGTGTGTATGTGTGTGTGTGTGTGTGTGTTTCTGTGTGTGTGTGTGTGTGTGTGTGTGTGTGATTGCGTATGTGCGTGGGTGGGTTGAAGAGCACAGGGCACTTTTTTTGCACTTACACAAACCCAAAAACAAAAATGTCTTTCCTTGTCAGCTATTTCATTGTTAGTAAGGATGTGTGTGTGTTGTAGCCTCTAAACTGAAGAAACAAAATAAAGTGGTTACACAGTTATTATGATGGTTTCATCTTAACAGTATTTTGGTCATGTGATGACTGACCTCTCTGAGTGACAGCTGGGCGAGCCAGGTGCTCTCCAGTATCTCCTTGCGTTGTGAGGGCGGAGCATCTCGGACCCTCAGGAACAGGTCGTGGGCGTGGAGGCCACAGAGCTGGCACACGCCCTTCTCCACCTCCAGCACCAGCGAGCGCATGTACGTTTGACTGGAGCGCACCTGGAACTCCTCCTGACACCTGAGAGAGACACACACACACACACACACACACACACAGAGGACACGTGTGGATTCAAATCTCCACAACATTCTTCTTTAATTTTCGTAAACAGAGGCAAGCTGTGGTCCGTCTCTCAGGAACACAGAGATAACTGTGTTAATTTGTGATAAGATCCAGGCGCTGGGGAAGTGGGAGGGGAAGTGTCTCACCTTGACTGAGTGACCTGGATTCGTCGGTGGAAAACCACTTGAGGAAATTGAATTTCTGACTTAAATAGCAGCGAGACTACGAGGAAATGCGAAACATTTGATCGGTTATAAGAATTGAGCAGATCGTCTTATTCAGAGCGAGAGAGGGAACAGGAGATGGTGCAGTGTTGATCAAGGACGAAGACATTGCAGCTGTCCTCCCCTTTGTGTTTCATTATAATAGTTATAATGGTCTTGAAAGGCCCTTTAATGGACAATAATAACAAAGGATTAAACCACTGGAGCAGTAAATGTAAGAGTGGTCATCTGCAAACTACAGTAGCCCTTAAGATCAACGCACAGACGTGTTAGAATACACATTTTGTTTTATGAAATGTTATTTCCCAAACTGTTAGTGTTGTCTGACATGTTCAAGTGCCCCTCCAAACTGTTGTATTGTGTTATGATGTGTCATGGTGTCATCCATGTTGTGCATTGACCTTCCACCACTAGACCTTGACACCACTGCAATACGGTGTTGTTTCCTTTCAGCAAACACAGTTAGCATGGTCCCGTCACATTTTCCATTTGTTGTCAGAAACTCTGAACGTCGACTGTAATCAAATGTCTTGGTGCCAGATGGGCTGGCTTTGCCACAGAGTCAAAGTAAGGAGAGGAAATTGAAAGAAATTTAATTTAGAACGCTTCTCTGTGGATCAACATCCTAAAAGAGCCCATTGTTCTGTCGCCTCAAGATCCACCCAACTCCTGCTCCAAACTGGAGATGTGTTCGACTTGTGGGTGTTCTAACTTTTGGAGAAAAAGAGCTGCGAGCGTCCAATTTATCTCTGGGTCGCGTGTTGTGTACCTGTGGCTGCAGAATCGAGCGTCCCAGGCCCCACCAGAAGGGGAGCAGGCCTGCTGGCAGGACAGACACAGAGGGACACCGTCGCTGTTCACAGCCTGCAGATAAGCCGACTGTAATGATGCCTGCTCCTCCGCAGACTCCCTGGACTCCTTGTCCTTCCTGCAGGGACTGAAATTGATTGCAGTCAGACATGAGAACAGAAAAAGGTTGGGTTTGTTCTGCGGCGGCTCGTTTTCATCTTTTTACCTTTGTGGGATGTTGCACACAAAGCAGCTGTGTGTCTATTCAATTGTATACAATCACAGCAAATGACATAGACGCTCTCTGGTTATTTAAAGGTCAGTGCACAGACAGTGTATAATGAATGAGGCACAGGTGGAACCTTTTCAACAGAGACGGAAAATAACCATGTGATCAAGGTTGGACCTCTGTAAGCATTAATATAACTTAGTATCAAGCTTTATACTTTGCATTTAACATCACAATGTCTTGTACTGTAGTGTTACTAAAGCAACAACTTCTGGATGAGGTTAATACACAAAACCTGCAGTTCAGAGCGTGGCCACTTGGGGCTGGTTCCAAAGGCGAGTCAATCTTTATAGACTCTCGTGTTAAAATGGTTCACTTTAGCGGAGAATTAAACTTCTAACTCCCTTCTTTTTATTCCATATGTTTAAATGTGTGGATAATAAAGGGCGGGGCCCCTAGAGTGACAACTGTGGATGCTGTGACAGCAGCATGGGCCCACCCCTGCTCCACCTATGCTCCGCCTCTTTGCCTGTTTTTGGATGAACCAGGAAGGAGGAGGAGTTAGGCGTTGGACAAGATGGCTACGCCCACTTCAAGCCTCACTCTGAAGAGACCTCTGGGTGACGTGTCCATCTTCATAATACAGTCTATGGTGGTAGTGAATTTTAATGATGTACCAGATGCAACAGGCAAGTTGTCCGGTGGGAAAACATAAATAAGTAAAAAACAAAACAAAGATAGCATTGGATTTGCAAGAAATAGTATTTTAAAGGAAGAAATAACAGAATGAACTGATTGACAGAGGATGTGGAGTAAAAGCTTGTAAATACATCGATTCCCACCACAAAAGCTGCGACTATAATTGAATTTCTAGGCGCCAGATGGGAGAGCTTTGGCAGACTTGGATGAACGCATCCTATGTTTTTCTGTGTGACGTATATAAAATATAATATATTTTCTTTCAACCTAAATTGTCGAAAGATGACTTGCCTTGACCTGTGTGACAAAGCTCGAGCTTACATCCCCACACTTTCAACATCAGCAGAGGGGCAAACGAAGAGAGCTGAGAGACATTTGGCTATGTATGTGTGTATATGTGTGTGTGTGTGTGTGTGTGTGTGTGTGTGTGTGTGTGTGTGTGTGTGTGTGAGGGCGTGTGTGCGCG
>JAFBJT010110273.1:41439-92941 GCA_016785325.1 Chascanopsetta lugubris
TGTGTGTGTGTGTGTGTGTGTGTGTGTGTGTGTGTGTGTGTGTGTGTGTGTGTGTGTGTGTGTGTGTGTGTGTGTGTCAGTTGTCATGTGCACATTTCAAGGATGTGTATCTACCATCCCTTTGGCAGGGGATAGCAGCTCTGGGCATTTGCCATGTCGTCGCAGCAGGGTGCTAGAGCCACGTTGGAGGGGACAGATGGACTGAATTCTCTTACCCCGTGGTTTTCAATTCAGGCAGACAGAGATAGGAACAAAGAGCCAGAGACACACTACAGAGCTACAGAGGGAGATGTAATCATTGAAATGGAGAAGAAAACCCTCTAAAAAGGGAACCTTGCTGCTTCAAAGTTGAGAAGATACCGAAAATCGAAAAGTACCAAGAGACAAATGCTGTGCCAGCGATGTCTGGTGGATGAAAGAGGGACGGAAATAGACGTTGCACTGGTGTGCCCACACTGAGGATGGTGGAGAGAAAGAAATCCAGCCTAGATCTATACATGGTGAGCTGGTGACTCAAAGACATACAACCAGATTTTTAAAAAATCTCAACATATATGTGCTTTACATGTAGCTTCGTGATTATTTGAATGAACATATGCACAACGCAAGAGGACAGCTCCACATGGTGGCACGGAGAAAAGTTCAAACTACAGAAATCGGGCGACATGCCTTCAGCCAAGGGCTAATGTTTACCACCGTCGCTCCTCTCTGATGCCTCGTACAAAAGGAAGCCACCACAGGGGGAGGAGATCTGATTCTGCTAAGTCCACCTGTCAATCCTCGCAACGTTCACTCAATATGTAGCTTTTATGTGGATAGGATTTCAATATCATTTTTTAAACTGAGGCTCAATGGAGGATCAATGTGTGACTGTGTGTGCGCGTGTGTGTGTGTGTGTGTGTGTGTGTGTGGCAGGTTTCCATAGAGATATCCCCTCCTGAGGTGAGCTGGCCATTGCCCGTCTCCCCAGTAGATTGTATTAGGGTCTATATTTACTGTACAAACACACTCACTGTGCCTTTGTGCTGCTTCCACAAGGCAGGCTGATCTCCATGGAGACAGCTAGGGGACGGAAAAATGAAAACGCACCGTTTCCCAAAGAGAAACCAAAAACACCTTCATGTGCCGACCAAGGAAGCTCACAAACAAAGCGCTTTATGTTGCCGGGAGATGGCTCGGCCCTCCCCTCCCCTCCCCTCCCCTCCCCTCCCTGCGTATCCACCCACGCTTTGGCACTTTTGACCCACCTCTCCGAAGCAGGCGGCGTGAGTGAGGAGGCCGAGCTCCTCTTGCTGAAGAAGTTCTCCTTCCTGACCAGTCGCACGCTGCCTCCGTCCTGCTGGACTTTGCTCATGGAGGCCTGGGCCACTTCATCTCTGCTCAGGTACCTGTTGAGGAGGGACGAAAATGGGGCTGTGAGAGACCGGGAGGGTTTTATGTAACCAAAGAGCCCCGATGAGGAGAGGTGATTCACATGGAGAGCATGGGGGAGTAGCTGCAGCGGATGCTCACAGTGTGACAGAGAGTGTGCAGGTTGTGTACCTGGCTATGCCAGCGCTTTACTATGTTGATGATGCACAGTGAAACACTGCATCAATGGGATTAGAGGGTTTAGTTGGTCGATTGTTAGCCCCCACCTCAAGAGAGAATGCATCAACAACGTGCATGGACAAGTATCTCAGGGTGAGACATCTCATTATTTAACCAGGCAAAATAAATTGAGACCAAACATATGAGACATGTTCTGACCATCTCATTTCACTATTTAATCTAACTGACTGATTTCTATGTGGGGGTCTCAAGTCCCTCTGAGATCCATGAATGTGCGTGTTCCCTCGTCCCCTTGGCAGTGACTCAGCGATTTAGCTCGCCAACCCGGAAGTGGCCAACATCGGGGTAAAACTCTGATTGCGTGCATGAATGAAATACAGCACTTGCTGAGTCACTGGTGACACAGCACGAAGTGTCCCATACGGCACCTTTAAGGCATGTCTGCGGTTCAGCATCTCACTTTATAATGCAGACCTGATCAGGCGGGAATCGACCCACCACCATCCTGGCGAGCGGACGACCCCATCCACCTCCTCTCTACAGCCACAGAATTTCAAATAGGCCCGAGTGTGGCAACTTTTCCATTTGTCTTTGCACCAATTTGTAATAAAATGCAGAAACTCTTCCTTTCATTGCTGATTTTCTATTCTATTGATGTGCTTATGCTCTGCTTGTCCTCTCCTCCTCCTTCTGCAGGATCCCATTACTATTACTACGACTGCTGCTGCAGCAATCTAATTTCCCCACGGGCATCGTCAATCATCTAATCTAATCCATCTACCCCCGCCACTGTTTTTTTTTTTTTTTTACGGCCCCTTGTAACACACATGCTAGGTGTGCACATTGGAAATTGCACCTTACGCGACACGTCAATCTGGCCGGGATTAAAATGACCCTGTGATGTCAGAGTTGATATGAAATACTGGCGAGTAAAAATGACTTTTTGTTTGTTCTGGGTCTCCAGAGAAGAACATTGGAGTGGGTGCAGTCATTTTCTGGGGTGGAGCTTAGGTGCAGGGGTGGAGCCTAGAAATGTGGAGTTTTTCTTTACAGTGCATTTACATTGGCATTGACACGTATCGTAAAAGTCTGACATCAATGTATTGATTATTTCACACAGATTAAAGTCATTTTTGACCCTGGTAGAACAACAAATGGGTTAATTTACAAAAGCAGGAACAAGCCTAATTACCTTATTGATTACCTCATCGATTGGAGGGTGATGGATGGAATTCATGGAAATCAGTAAACCGAAAAGGGAAGCACGGTTTAAAGACATTAATGTGAAATAGTGGCTTTAAAATGAAATGGATGATGTTTCATGCATAAAGAGTGAAATGAACTGGTTTCACAGACAATCGTCTCAGGTGATGAAGCCAATGGTTATGAGAATCAATAATTACAGCCTCATTCTTCTGTGACATCTGTGCCAATTCTTCTGCTTAGTTTGTTTAAAACTTTACTGCTGCTACGCAAACGGTCGCTTCGCCACCTCTGACACACAATCAATATCTGGAACGGGTCCTAGAACTATAGGACGTGTAGAAACATACATTTAACAGAAGCTAACTGAAGGGAAACGTTTACTAAACCATAAAAACACAAATAAAAATGGTGGGAGGTTTTATGCAAAATGCACCGGAGGTTGTTTAGGCTACTGACTATGGAAATTAGGGAATTGATATACATAGTTAAAATGGCGATGGAGCACTTGAGTGAAAGAAAGGAGGATAGAGCTGAAATTAAATCAGAATAAAGTTGATTAAAATTGTTAAAAAAAAAATTGATTGAGGGGAGAGGAAAGTAACAGCATTATTGAGGAAAATAATTGTAATTTTAGTAGAATAAAGTTGGTATATTCAGAAGAAAATGGCAATATATTAAGGACATTTTAATTTTAGGGAGAATAAAGCTATACAATTTAGAAATACAAATCTATGATCTAGAAAATAAAGTGACGGCATGTATAGTGAAAAATGCAGAGAAATCATTATAAAATTTGGACAATAAATTCATAATGGTACAAGATTAATATGAGTAAAAATGTAATAGTCATTGTATGAGGATGAGGTAATTTGAACTCAAAATGTTATAATGGAAAAAAAAATTTTTTTCATGAATAAAGCTCTTTCATTCTTTAATATGGCTTTGATTCAAATCATTTTCAGAATGAATTAGGGAAAAGAAAGCTGAACATGACTGTTTATAATTCTACCTGAATGGTTCCTTGAGTGCTGCTCCTGTGCTGATTACTAATGAAATGCCCCCATGCTGTTTAAACAGAAAGATAGTGCCACGGTTACCCTCTGCTTTTAGAACTGATAGTGAGGCCTGCGAGCGATGCAGTGACATTTTTATGCATTACCCACACCTCCATCTGGACAGGAAACTTTCTTTGGGTGGGAGATGGAAGAGAGAAGGCAGGAGGAGGAAAAAAAAATAAAAGAGAGATGGATGACAGGAGGCAGAAAGTGGAGGAGGGAGACATCAAAGAGGAGGAATGTCTGTGGAGGCTGAGGGGAGATGAGGGAGAAGGTAAGTCTCCATCAAACACAAGAGCTTCCTTTGCTTCAAACAGTCCCTGCACAGAGGCTGCATGAAACACCATACCATACACTAAACTGGAGTCCAACTGAGAGAGCGAGTGTGTGTGTGTGTGTGTGTGTGTGAGTGTGTGTGTGTGTGTGTGTTTGCATGTTTGAATGCAGCCAGGGGCTTGGCCAGTAATTCAATACACAGAGACGAATGCTGCTCTGTCCTAATGCAGCGCACTGTCTGACATGATCCAAACCCACCTGCAGCATCACAGGCCCCGGCCAAGCTCAGCCTTCGAAGCATGCATATTATATTTACTATTTCATAAATACTTACAGCTCCGACAGCTGACAACAACCCAGCGTTACACACAAGTGATGGAGGTTGCAGCAGCTGACGTCATCCTGTTTCTGCAGGTGGCCATTTGATGCTCAGCTGCAGGAGACGTGTTCCAGGCCTGTGGTAGCAGGCGGCGGGTCAGAAACCAGAGGGGCCACAGACAAGGCAGCACAAGCTCTGGCCAATGCCTGGCCACGCATTTCAGAGGCAGGGCCCCGACCCTGTGCATCTGTGTGAGATCACACTAACAAGGTGCTGCACCTGTGAAGCTCCTGTGATTGATGGCGTCTCCTCTGGGAGACACAGGCACGAATACTATATGTTCAGTGTCAGGTTACCTGGTTCACCTGGTTAGTGTACATGCAAAGATTTTTCATTTGCAGTCATAAAGGAGCCGTTTCAAAGGGGCAGTGTGTAAGATTTGGAGACATCTAGAGGTGAACTTGCATGATGTATCCATTACCACACCTTCACCCTTCTGAGCATGCAAGAGAACCTTTGGTAGTTGTGAGTAAAACTCAAAAAATGTTCAGTACGTCCACTCTGGGCTACTGTAAAAACATGGCGGGCCCCATTGAGAGGACCCCCCACTCATGTAAATATACATAAATGGGCTCATTTTAGGGTAATGGGGAAAAATCAATTAAGGTGATTATAAATTCATGAAAATATCAGTATGTAATTCTTTTGTAATATTTTGTAGAAATGACCGAAATCGTACACACAGCAGTGTGCAGTTGCACAGTGACGCTAGATGCATTCTGGGAATTGATGCATTTCTACCACTTAAAATAAATGGTTTTCAATCCATAAATAGTAAAGCACTATTGGAAGCCCCTCCTCCCAGCAGCAGTGCAACATTCCTTTGCATCCATCACAACTTATAATCCACCATAGGCGATTGTTTGCATTACTCTTGACAGTGGCGAATCACTGGAGCAATAAACAGTGTGTTAACTGTAATTTCAGCGATGATGCGGGATACTTAGCTGGGATGCAAATCGGATTAAAACCCTCTCAGTGCTCCTGAAATCACTGTAAATCACCATGAGTGTCTTGCAACAGAAACACACACTCCGCCGGAAAGTAGATTAAGTCTGAAGCGGTCGAAAGCCGAGCGTCTCGGCGCCGCCGAGGTGAGTCGGGATCGCCCCGCTGAGCCGGAGCTGGAGCCTGATTGGTTCTGATTAGTGAATAAATCAAACAGGTATCAAATCAAGCCGGGCCAATTGCCTCCCACTCACACCTTGATTAGGTTCACGCACCCAAACACGCCCCCCCCAAACCCCCCCACTCACCCACCAACACTCACACAAAAAACACACCTCACTACTGCACACATCCAGCAGACTACCCTGTAATTGGCAAAATCTCCCTGTCTCTATCTATGCCAGCTGTAATTAGTGTGCCAGCAACAATGCTGGTTTAAAAACACACACACACACACACATGTGCACACACACAGTAAATCCGGTCCTCTCGCGTGCCTTAGTTGACACCCTTTGATACACCCACCCCCATACACACACACACACACCATAAACCTTTCTTTGGTGCCCCAGGCAGTCGCTTTGTACAAATCTCTTCATTTTACATAGAAACCTCACACGTCCTCTCCTCATTTCTGACATAACTAAGTCACCTCACTATACATTTTTAGATTTTTAAACTGTTTAGAAAAGTACATCACCCGGAACAGCAGGGTGCCAGGTCAGATTATTTCCTGCTTGTTAGCTAAATCTGCATCCTAAAGCCTAAGATTTGTGTAGACAGAGATACGAAGACACGTTTAATTAATTCTACAGACCAGTTTTAAAGGTCATCACTCCGTTTTCATATTCGAATGTGATTAATTCTATGAGCCTTAAAACACATAAACACCATTATTCCAAACCCCTCTGTGCCCTCTGGTGCGCTAAGGACGGGGGCACTGTCGTCTTGGAAGAGACCACTACCACCACCATGAGGAGTGAAATGAACTGTTTTGTTTACTGTGTATTGATTTGCAGTGACCTCTGTGCGAGGGGGCAAGTGGACCATGCCAACAAAACACCCCCTACAGCGCACCAGAGGCACAGGGGCCCCTAACTGTCAGGGTCAGCTTCGTCCTCTGGGGGTTCCAAATGCATGTATTTACTCCAGAACATGAGGACTCATTTGTCTGAATTGCAATTTTTGCAAGAGACCAGTGCCTGTGGTTTTGGCACCAATGAACTCTCAAGTGTGAAGTGGGGGTTTGTGGAACTGCAGCTCTGCTGTAATAACCCTCTCCATACAGTTGGGTTTTAAATCCATCCCAGAATATGAAAAATGGCAGCCGTGTTTTTGAAAGTCAAAGTGTTCCCGGCTTGAAACTGACCTCTTGGTACTGGAGTGAGGACGCTGGGCGGCGGCCAGCTGCTGCAGGCCGAGCGTGGGGCTGTGGAAGAGGAGGCCACTGCGCCGGAGCAGTTTCTTCTTCATGGCTGCCAGGCCACTCCACTCCTGAACGAACTGCAGCACCTGCACATGGAGGGGGGGGGCGGGGGTGACATTTCACTTTATATTCAATTTCAAACCGAAACTAAAGCCACTGGAGGCTTCGGCCTCCACACAAATTGATAGTTTGGACACTCCTTTAAAAGCAAAGCTTTTTTTTTACTTTCTCAATTTGGAAAATAGACTGAGAGCAAACAATCCAAACTTGTACTAAAGTACAAACACACACACACAGACACACAGACACACACACACAGTTTTCCAGATAGCTGAACAAAACTCATCAATCCAAGAGAGAGCTGCGTATACTTTCAGCCAAGTGGAGGATTCAAAGAAAATCCACTGGCATAATAACAAATAGCTCACCAAGCACCAAGGCCTAATGGGCAATTTACCTACGTATATTGCGTTCGAGATTTCTTTATTTATTTTTTACTTTTTTCCCCAGCATGATGATTTTTTTTCTCTCGCGCGCGCAAAAAGATGATTTCTGTGAAGATAAAACTCAGCATGCATTATACAGACACTTTCCAAAGGCAGCCAGGCTTGTTTGTTGATGGTTTAGAATTTGAATAATGTTTTTTTTTTTTTTTCGGTGTGACAGGAATAAAACTTAGTGCGCTTTAAAAAGCAAATGTTAAACAGCAGCAGATTTCTATTGGAGGGAGGATGAAAAGCCTGATCTGATCTGGAGGTCTGGGTGACACAGGTGAAATCAGTGTTGATAATAATTATTCATGAGGGTATTCAAAGGCTCTGATCCCTGACACTTAATATATATATATATATATATAATTTAAAACAAGAAATATCAATTGTATAATGTCTGTTTCAAAGGCGACTTCAGAAGTGGAGGGAAATGATGTTACAGGTTGCAGGTGTGTGTCTCACCTCCATTACCCTGCTTACTTTAATACACAGAGTAGGATTTATTGACATCTAGTGGTGAATGTATCTCAAGAGCATGTAGGGCAACCCAAAGTAAAGTTCAATTATGATTAAAACTAAAACTAGAGTTCAATTATGATAAAAATTAAAACTAAAGCAGAGTTCAATTGTGATTAGTTTTTAACTAAAAAGGTGTTAAATTCTGCCAAATACAAGTGGGAGTGCCAAATTTAGTATTTTACCACATCTTGCATACTGGACCTTTAAAACTAGTACTGAATTACTATTACTATTACTTCCACCTTGGATGTAATGTCACCACCCCGCTATAAATCTACTGGATGTTCTGGAGAAGATTTAGTGATATCCTGAGATGGCAGCAGTTTCCAGAGGTCACCGAAGGTCAGCCAAAAGTCCAGGAGTTGATGTCAAAAGTCGAGAATGGGTTGGTGTTTCCATCTTCCTGCCTGTCAGAGGTCGGCGGGGTTAATACGAGAGGGGCGGACACGATGTGGGCGGAGAGTGGGAGGACTTTGATTTAGCACTGTGAAGCTGGACAGAGTTGTATGTTAATCCTGCCTTTATCTCCACAATGATGTTCTGTTGGTGCCCGATGGAAAGAACTAAACCTACAATGACTGAGGCTATTGACAGTAACCTGATAGAAAACAGAATATTGACTCCATTCCCACAGGTGTTATTCCGCCTCATTACTCCACCTTTACATTTGAATTTGGATAATAAACCACATACGTCTGGCTTCAGTGGGAGCTGGTGGAAGTATACTATATAATGTTCTGTTTAACATGGTCAAAGCATCTTAATGTCATCCCACTACTCTATCCTATCACTGCCACACTGGGCCATGTCCCATCCATTATCATGGAGAAGGAAGAGGGGAGCATGAGCAGTCAGGTGACAATCACACATATTCGTCTTCATTTTTTGGAAGCTGCCATGCCAAATGATTTATATTTAGTATAGTAGTACGGTATGTGCACTTATGATGAGTCATCATTTAAATGCGACCTAAATTTAGGATGAAAACGCATTGCTAACATTCTTTCATTTGAAATGATCCAATACATTTTCTTTGTTCTTCACTTTCCTGCAAATATTTAAAAGAGATGTCAATATGTCATTGTGTGCCAACTTGGGCAAACAACAGTTGAAATCAAGCTACAGAATAGAGCATGATATCAAAACACATAGCTGTTCTGTCTTTATGATGTGTATATCACTGTCTTCTATAATGATTGAACATGACTTAATTCCACATGTGTCTGTTCGATCAGCCTCAGGCTCATGTGTTTACACACCACTACCTCCCTGCTATAGACGTGTAGACCGTGATGGACAATCTGGGAGCAACAGGGCGTGAGTGATGGGCTGGAGAATGGATACAACTGACACTTTTGTCCCACAAACCAACATAAACAACGCGGTGGCTGAGGCATCTATCCGTGGCCGATCACAGGGTTTTATATGAGCTGGTTGGCGCGCGGGGTTGTCTGAGGTGATGAGCCGTCTCCTTTAACAGCCCTCATAAAACGGCAGTTTTTCTTTTGCAGATCTCCTTGGCCGCCCAGACCTCCCAAAACACCCCCTCGCCCACTCACTACCCATCATTCCTTCATCCTCTCGCCTCGCCTCCCCTCCCCTCCTCACTCCCTGCACCAAACTCTGCAGTGGTGGAGGTGGCCGTCTGCTCTCACCACCTATCTGTCAGGCTCCCCATGCAGAGCTGCACGTCTTCCTGCTCACGATCGGAGGTTTGATTAGATTTGCATGGTGCACACACACACACGCGCACACACACACACATAGATCTGTTAGCTCTAACAACCCCATGGCTTCAGCTGCACTGTGTGAGAGTAAGACACTTATCGTGGAGGCAAATTGAGGTCATCCTTATAGCAGCCTAATGTTTTGCCACATTCACGACTATATCCTGTACATTATGTCTTCTTGGGAAATTGCGGAGCGTCATAAAGCAGAGTTAGCGAAAACTACCGAGCCAATGTTCTTGAAATGCGAGAAAATGAATTTGGTTAAAGACTAATAAATGCCATATTTTTGTACAAGAAGAAGACAAATCTCTTTCCACATTCCTCTGATGTTGGCATGGTTATTGTATTACACCACTAAAGGGCAGTACAGAGTCAAATGTTTCCGATAACAACAAACATGGCGACAGTGGAGGTGGTTCTAAAATTTTTTTAATTGCAACTATTTTTGCCATTTGTGTTTGCATTTTCTCAAATAATTAATAATAATGATCAAATAAGCCCCTCCTCTTTTCCTTTCTTTCGGATGAACCTCTGGCTAAATTACTTCCCAGTGATTGACAGGACAACTTTGTTGCGTCTGTATCCATTGGCAAAAAAATTGTGAGATCAAACACAAGATAAACGATGGCACATTTTATGGCTTTATAGTAGAAAACAGTGGAGGGCATTCTTGCAGTAATGACCCATTAACTGGGTACACCTCCCTTGTGTCAACACGTCCAATTTATGAAGAGAAAAACTCTCTCTCTCTCTCTCTCTCTCTCTCTCTCTCTCTTTCTCTCTCACACACTCATACATAAGCCTGGCGGGAAGGACAGACCTGTATTCGATTTTCCCGGCGCCGGGTGAAGGCCTCGGGCAGGTCGTCCCAGCTGGTTAGTTTGATGTCCAGAGGGATGAAGCTCAAGTTCAGCGCGGCATCATCCTAACAGAAGAGGAGATGGGGACGGAGGAGATGGCCTTAAGCAGAATGATTTGTTACCACAGCTAACAACATCATCATCGTCTGAGAGTTACTCTTCATCATGTGCGCAGCATTTTGACGAGTTGGCAAAGTTTTGTAAAGTAAAAAGTAGTGTGTGTGTGTGTGTGTGTGTGTGTGTGTGTGTGTGTGTGTGTGTGTGTGAGTGTGAGGGTAGAAAAAACACATCGTATCATTTGCAAGATTATTAATACCATGTACAAGTATTTCAACTTCCACAAATACTGCAAGTGCACAGGGAAGGGAAAATAGCTTTGGCAATAATAACACAGAGAAACACCCACAATGCACATAGTGGCACCATTAGACTATGCACACACTCCCTCCATGTTCCTCAGGGGTCCCTGCCTGGCTCCTCATGTTTTCCTGCCCAAACAGTTGGCGAGACGTGGGACGCGAGGCGCCGCTGACTCACCGGTATAATCAGAGCAAACACGAGTACGACCACGCATGTTGACAACACGGCGGCGTTATTGTTTTGCTCGCCTGACAAAAATAAATGTCAGGGTGATATTGAGGTTGTACAACATAGATGCAGACCCGGGGGGTGGCATTGATTGCAAACAGACCCCTTTTTGATGCTAACACACAAATATTAGCTTTGTGAGTCAAACAGGGACATGAGGAGTGATATGACGAGAAGTAGCGAGGGACATCCGGAGTTCATGGTGCAGATCTGACGGCTCGGGTCATTCATTTCAGGGTGTATAAACTGTAACTGTATATTTGTATGCATCATAATTACTTAAAGTATATACAGTTGCTTTGCATTTTCAGATTCTTATGTGAAATTGGGTCGTGGGGGGAAGAGTTGCCAAGTATCATTGCACTTTACCCCATTAGATCCACAGGAGTGAAGGAGGCATACATGGGTATACTTCAGCATGTGGGATAGCTCAGGTTGGAATTGAACCTGCAACCCTCTGGTTATAGGACGACTCCTCCAATCAAACGTGACCACAACATTTTCCGAAATGTATGAAGTCATTGGTTGAGATGCGACATGGGCGCTGCAGCACCACCATGAGGTTGAGTTGCTTTACTTCTCTGTTGGTTGACTGATTAATGTCGGAACATCTGCAAATCTAATTAGCACTAGCTTGGTTGTTATACTGTTAGGCGCTAATGAGCTGACACTATCTGGCGGAAAAGGCTCATCTAAGGGAGAGAATATGGTGAACAGCACCAAGTTAGCTTTGGCCTGATGTTTTAATCATTTGGGAAGTTGTCGAAAACACCAAAAATGTGATGGAAAAAAAAACGAATTTGTATTTCTCCATCCTTCCCAAACAGTTTTGTGGAAATCAACGTAGTAGTTTTGTCGGAATCCAGCCGATAATTGTACAAATCAACCAACAATCACAGAACTAACGACCAGCTGGAGGTAATAAGTGGTGTGCAAGGCTGAAACGTCTTAAACCCTGTATGGAACATGGAAAACTACCACAGTCCCTCTATAATTAGACTCTACATAAGCGGTGGTGTTGCCTTTGCATGTCACATGTTTCACTGTGATTTCAATTAGGACTGAAACTCCACATCTCTGCAGCCAAGCAATCAGATTTTAAATGGCTTACTTACAGAATGTAATTACACTCAAGTTCTTTAATTTGGACACTTTGTTCTTTATTGGTTGCCATGGTTATCCCTGTGGTAACCAAGGTGCGTGTAGATGATGTGTTCTTAGATGTGTTATATATGTTCATGTGGTCAAATGCCATGTATGCTCAATGATACATCTCTATAGGTTAGCAGACTGTCGTAGCTTGGCTGTACCTGAATCAAAGAATCAAAAGAAAGAACATTTTCAAAGCAATTACTGCTCCACTTAGCGCTCATTTCCACCAATTTGAAGCACCAGCCGCCAATGACCCTCAGCCTTAACGTCACTCAAGCCACAGGGACACGATTTCACAGACAGAAGGAGCTGACCAGAGGTAACAGGCGACAATCTGGACGCCGGGAATGAAAGACGGAGCGCAGCAGACAGGAGAGAGGATCAAGTCTGAAAGGTTCATTCCAGCTGGCAGCCGACACGTGGATTTACAGATACAAATCAGCATCAGGAAGTCGCTCCCTCTTTGCACAGAGGCCCACGTGTTTATTTGGATTATGGATGAGTAAATATCACGTGTGGGGGGGGGGGCGGTGGAGAGGGGAGCACGATTAAAATGGAAGGGATCAAGAAGGGGAGCATGAGTGGACACTAACAAGCTCATTAATAACAAATATACATTTAGGCAGAGCCATTTCAGATAATGGAGCATCCAATAATATGCTACTACTTTGAAGAAAGACTGTGTGCTTAACGTCGACACTCTATGGGATCTAATATGGGATGCTAGTGAGGAGGGGGCGGAGCTACAGAGTAATAACTAATGAGATGAGTGGGTGGGGGGAGAGAGAGAGAGAGAGAGAGGGAGAGAGATGCTTTTCTTCATCATTTATACTAGAACAAGACATTGAACATTACTCTAAGTATCTGATCAGTCCTCTGAAGTCCTGACAGCACATTCAGATTCTACATTCAGTGTCCACCGTTCAACAAAGCCTCGGACATTTGCTCCTCTGGTGACACAGGCACCAGCGTCTCGAGTAAAACAACTATTAGATGTGTGGGAAATGGACGTAAAATGCCGAATACTCTCAATATTTTTCCTCCCATCCCTAGTGACAACCCCCCCCGTGTGAATCCGACACACAGTCCAGGATTATCCCGCCGTGACAGCGCTCCAGCCAGAATTCCTCCAGTTTATCATTTAAACGACAGCGGGGGACATTTATCTCTGAGGCTTATCGTCTCAGCCACGCGTACACGACACTTGTCTATTGCTATCCGGGTAATATTCTGTTGGTGAGTCACTTGGGCTCCGGTCCTCTCCATGTAAAACCTCTTGTCGCTGATCGGCGATAGCGGAGAAGGGAGCTGATCCCTCATGAATGAAACAAAAGGCCGTTAAGTATCACAATGCGATCGATGCGGAGGTCTGTTGGCACTCAGGAGGAGGAGGAGGAGGAGGAGCAGAGCCAAGGTCTCAGACTCTGGTTGAAGCCTGGTTTGTGTTTGCTCGGTGACAAAAGGACCCGAAAGAACATTTGACTTGATGATGTGAATGAAACACCTCCAGCCCTCTCCTCATGACTCTCCCTCACTCTCCACTTTGTTGCAAAGGACTCCGTGAGCTCCCTGAATCTCTATTTAAGGTATTGACTCGAGGTATTCTTTAGATATTTTAAGGTGAAACAATCTGATTTCTGAGCTCACAGCAACCTTGACATTCAATATTCTGACCTCACAAAAATCCACCACACACACAAGAGTCTCAACCATAGAGCGAATATAAAGATGGACGTAGCGTCCTTACGAGGCAAGGAAAATGCCACGCCCCTAAATTATGCATAATTTCAAATCTCAAAAGAATAAATAATAAGCGAGTCAGAAAACGCTTCATGTGACTGACTGAGACCAAAACTGTGGTTGGGACCAGGCTTTAAACATATCTAATTCACCTCTACAACTGACCATTTTAACATGGGAATCTATGGGGATTGACTTTTTTGGAGACAGCCTCAAGTGGCCCCCGTGTGAACTGGAAGATTGTCAACTTCCCTACTGGCCCCATCCATCAAAGACGGACGTCACCACCTGGCCACAACTCAAGACTTGAAAAAGCCTCTCCAGAATCACAAACGTTGCATTGATTAATCATTTAAACAAAAGAAATATAAAATAAGAATATTAGATCCTTGAACATCTTCTTGAGTGCAGCTAAAGCAGGGCGTTTGGAAATGAAAGACAGGGTGTCAGGAGGCGGAGGTTTGACAGTGGGCGGCACCCAGTGAAATGGTTCTGGTAATCCTCTGGTAATTCCTAAAGCTTGTATTGAGTGAAAGAATAGTAATGGATTTAAAGAGCTTTTCTCTCCCCTTTTACCTCACAGCTTCCATCAGTCACAGAGGAGGAAGAAAAAAACATTGGAAATGACGGCTTTTTGTTCCTGCATTCATAGACAGGAGTGAATCAAGGGCATCGAGGTAATTCGGTTGTTATTTAATAAACGTATTACCCACACAGCTCTTTCAAGTGTAAATTAAACAGTTAGCTTCATTGCCAGAATGTCAGCATGGTAATTTGCAGGTTTTCTTTAATCATCTATATTTTCCTTCTTTCTTACCTTCAACTTTTTTTAATGCCGTCTGTCAGAACTTTCTCACGTCAGTCTAATTTACTAATTGGAAAAGAGTGTCAGAGACGCATGACTCCTGATTTTAGAAGTGTGCAGTCGTTAGTGGCTCTGCCTTGACAAAGACATCTTGATCTCTCAGAGTTTTTCCTGTCAAAATAAAGAAATTGAAATAAAAAAAATCCATAGAATTAATTATTATAGCTGAGAACATGAGAAGGTATTGGAGCTCCGCCCCCCTCAACAGTTAATTTCATTGCCTTGAGACCTGAGAGGAAAATGATTACATTAGACCCTTTCCTTTAGAAAGAAGAACGAGCTCCTATTCCTGACACCTTTAGAAGCACTCTTCAATAGCTGAAGCACTTGGTACCAAAACATGGGATATAATAGTATCAAGAGCTTAACCAGCAAGATAAATGAGCGAATTGAAGGAAATTATGGGATGTTGCTTTTAAATTCATTTTTACAACATAGCGTTCTTTTGTAGATTTTTGA
The DNA here is from genome assembly GCA_016785325.1 of Chascanopsetta lugubris. Taxonomy (NCBI): domain Eukaryota; kingdom Metazoa; phylum Chordata; class Actinopteri; order Pleuronectiformes; family Bothidae; genus Chascanopsetta; species Chascanopsetta lugubris. The sequence goes on from JAFBJT010110273.1 coordinate 56,685, forward strand.
GGATTGTATGTTTCTGCATGAAAATATAATATAATAACAAAATCCTCCTTTTCATTTCAGGCATCATTGCGCCAAACCGTGTTTGTTTTCTCGAATTGGATTTCTATACATGCACGGAATATCTCTTTGTATTAGCGTTTTCCACTGCCAAAACGGCAGTTTGCAACCTTTAGTTATGCATTTGATGTATGTATTTCAAGCAAAATATGTATTAAATATATCATACATGAAAGCTATTTATTGAAATGTGCAAAATGACGAGACCCATGTATTAAATAAACTTGGAAACTAATATTCCCATCATCTCAAAATGCCTCTCAGCATCATCACCGTAGGTCTTTGTTACTGTTGAGAGATGCTGAGGGGGTTGATATCGTAAAACGTTGGTGTGAACTCACCACTGCCACCTAGCTGCTTTCTGGGTATCAACAAAAACGCATCATCCACGTCACATCATCCCTTCAAAAGCAAGCCAGTATCATGACCTCTGATTCCAATGGTGACCCAGTGTGTAGCATGCAACCCTGGCATACCTTGGAGTAGAGATAGATCCGGTCCGTGTACTGGCTGGCACAGAACTGCAGGCCCGGGTAGACGGGATGGTCGGAGCCGCCTTCATCTCCATCAACGTCCTGGCGGTTGTCATTAGCATCAGCGGCAGAAGACAAACACGGTGCGGTTCTGTGGTCTGCGGGGAGGGAGGAAGAGGCTGATTGATATCGCGCTGAGCACATATTATCGGCTCATCATCGGCTTCCCCAGCTTTATTGGTGTCTGTGTCTGCTCCGACGACGACGCGTCAGGAAGCGGGAACATTAAAATTCAGCAGCTTCTAAATGCAATTACGCACAACGCAATATTGAGGAGGTATGACATTTTTAGCAGATCGTGTGAGTGTATGCATATGTATTATAAGTTTGAAGAGGTGACCCCCACATTCGTTCGCTCAGATACTAGAATCATAAAATGACAATATGAAATGTAAATGTTGAGGTAATTATCTGTGACATTTTCATAGAGAAGTAAATGAAAGTGAAGTTTCTACCGTGTAAAGGTCTACACTGCCTTTGTTCAGAGTCTAAGAAAAGACATTGCATGCAGGGTAAATATGTATGTTTTTCAATTTCTCAAGGTCAAAGGTGAGTAAAGTGATTAGTACATATATATATATATATATATATATATATTATGATGATGATATGTTTATATTAGATGTGTTACACCATTAAGGTTGAATATAAAATAAACTATAATCAAGATTGAGTGTCTCAACAGACCTGCTAGCGTTTTCTTTTTTACAAAGGTGACAAGTCATGCCTGACATCCCCTGTAATTTGATGACAAATGTGTTGATGTAAACATGGCAGATACAAGTCTTATGACCCTTTTTAACATGGCTGCTGATTGTTAGCAGGTAGAAATTATTTGTATGAAGATAACTACTTGTGCAATTTCAATAATATCCCGAATGCTTCTAATCAAGATTGAACCCATTTAATGTCTGCATCACAACAAACTTGACAATATGCCTCCTCATCACTCGCATACGAGAATTTCTGGACTAAATCAACAGGTGATTCTCGTCTTTGAACATGAACTGCTGTAAAATGCTGTGATTTCAATGTACTGACAGAGTGGACTAAAGTTGCAATTGGTTAACCGATGACTTTAACTCTAACCCTTCCCTTTGACTGACAACTCTCAAATTATGTTTCACAAGTTTTTGGAGGAATTTGCTGAACAATGTGAGAAAACCATAGAGAGAGAGAGAGAGAGAGAGAGTGGGAGAGAAAGCAGGGGAGTGATAAAATGACAGTCACCGATGAAGAGAACGATGGAGGGAAAGGCAAAGAGAGAGAAAAGACAGAGCGGGTCATTAATGTCAGCGGCGTAGCTCGCTCATCCTGCCAGCGTCGAGCAGGAAAAGGTCAGGCAGTGAAAATGAGACCGCCGCCGCTGGACCACGCTTCATTTAGACAATGACCTATAACACTCTGATGATACTAGCCTTAAATCACTTTGTGTGGCCGGTAGTCTGCCTTATCAGTGTGTGTGTCCATTTGGGACCTTAATGGGGTAAAATACCAAGAGAGCCGGATGCTGGTGACAAGACCTCCATGGAACTAGTGCTGCCATGTTGCTGGAAGGGTGTCAGGTGGTCAAGGGACACGTCAGCGACCGGAGACACACATATAGAGATGTGTATGGGTTGTCAGTGCCGTCCAATCATATTTGAGCTTTGCTTTGATTGCATGTACAGAGTGAATGTGATATGTAGTTCTATCATATTGGAGAGTTAATAATATCTCCATCCCAGTGATTTGGTTAATATCCATGTTGCGGACACATACATTTTTTCAAGCTGTTACTCTAACAAGTCATTTCCTCTTCTTGACTTATCCCGCGCAGCGTCCACATCTTTCATTTTTATTCTCACCACTTGTTCAGGTGTAATTTTCCTGAATCTGGGACACGCTGTTCTGATCTCACCCCGGCTAATATGAGCGCTGGTGTGGTGCAGAGATACAAACCTGCAACCAAGACGTTGTCAGGACACATGATTGTGACTGAATCTCATATATCTGTCCCTCTGCATCTGTTATGGAACCCAGCCGCTCAGCAGTGTGCACCCTATATCTGTTTAGTATCGAAGCCCACCGCCCCACCATCACTACCGCCATGTCCCCTCACTTTGCGGCGGTGGAGCGCGCCAACGGCATTAAGTGGGCCATTTATACGATGGGGGCAATTCATCTTACAAAGCCGTCTTATTAGACTGTCACTTACACAGTGTGAACAGTGGCTTCAGAACACCCCCGGGGATCTATCCGTTATTTTACTGTGAGAGAAAGAAAACAACGCCTAATTGGCCTGAGTCATCTCATCTTCGGCAGGATCGAAACAAAAGATATGAAAATCCAACAATCTAAAGATGAGGGAAGGAAGAAGCTCCACTCGGCTGTTGCTGCTGCTGCTGCCGCCATGGGAAACATTTGATTCCAGAAAACGTGCATCCGCGTTTAAACTATCGGGCTCATGCAGATAGACGGGGCGACAGACGGCGAGGAGGGCGAGAGACGGAGAGGTGGAGCGGGAGTGATTGCCTGTTTGTGCTGTGAGGAAAGTAATCTCAGAGCAATCAAGAGGTGGGGGCGGCCGACAGCTCTGCGGTTTGCCTTCGAAAACCACGGGCAGGTAGAGGGAAAATGATTAGGCGCCGCTCCTGACCCCATAGGTCACTTTTATTAGACAACTGCTGTGTTCCGCATTAAAACCCACACTGTCGGAGATTCACTGGCAGCAGCGTATAACTAACACACTGACAAACCGCCAAGGTTAAAGCGCCAAGTTATTATACAACTATATCTATGAGGATAGATGACGAGGGAGGGAGGGAAGTAGGTATGCTGGTAGGTAGGTAGAGGGGTAGGTAAGGGGGCTAGGGAGGAAGGTAGGTTAGTAGGGAGGGAGGGAGATAGGTCGGGAGGTAGGTAGGGAGGGAGGGAGGGAGGAAGGGAGGAAGGTATGCTGGTAGGGAGGGAGATAGGTAGGGAGGGAGGTAGGGAGGGAGGGAGGGAGGAAGGGAGGAAGGTATGCTGATAGGTAGGGAGGGAGATAGGTAGGGAGGGAGGTAGGTAGATAGGGAGGGAGGAAGGGAGGAAGGTATGCTGGTAGGGAGGTGGGGATGGAGGTAGGTAGGTAGGTAGGTAGGCAGGTAGGTAGGGAGGGAGGAAGGTATGCCGGTAGGGAGGGAGGTGGGGGAGAGGAAGGGAGGGAGGTATCCATCTTCAACTAAATCATCTTTAATAATCTGTTTCTTGATCATAACTTCTGTGGATATCTTTTAGAAAGAGGTGAAGGCATCACACCTCCTTCATCTCTCAAACTGCCCCGATGGAACAAGAGGGTAACTAAGGTACCTTTCATTGAAACTGGGTTTTTTATTCTCACCTGTGTAGATTTGATCTGGACTGAAAGTGCACGGAGAGAAAATGCAGAGGGCACTGCAGAGCAGGCTGCTGATGGATCCGCTGCTTGACCATTAGGGAGCACATGCAGCTACAGAGATGATGAAATTAAACACTTGACAATCTCAGGGCACTAATAGATGTCTGTGTGTGTGTGTGTGTGTGTGTGTGTGTGTGTGTGTGTGTGTGTGTGTGTGTGTGTGTGTGTGTGTGTGTGTGTGTGTGTGTGTGTGTGTGTTGTGTGTGTGTGTGTGTGTGTGTGTGTGTGTGTGTGTGTGTGTGTGTGTGTGTGTGTGTGTGTGTGTGTGTGTGAGAGCAGTCGTGCGTGGAATCTACCAAGTTGTTGCACCCTCATCTTGGGGAGTTCAAGGGTAGCAGAGGTTGATAGCTGGCTTGTTAATCTTAAATAACTTGGGTAATATCCATTCCCGTGTTAAGCACCTGCTATCAGCTCCGCTTCATCCTTCAATAACTCTGACCCAAAATGTCTGCCTGCCTGCGCTAACAGGCAACACCCAGGTCACGGGGCTTTTCTTAGACTCTGCCAGTCTGGCATATTTTTTAAGAGCTCTTCATATTGCACGTGGTGTAATTAGTTCTTTGTAATTAGCGCAATTTATTGCTTTGCGTATCCCGGTACTTGAACACAGAGGTCTTCATTTGCAATATTACATACTGTGTAATTGGGAATTTGTTTCTTGGCGTCCCGCAGAGACCCGTGCACACAGAATGGGAGTGGGGGGGGGGGGGGGGGGGGGGGGTTGTGTTTCAGGGATAAGTGGCAGAGAGGGAGAGGGGTGCCTTTTAGGTAATTAGACCCTGGCCCACTTTATTAAAAAGAGCCAGTCAGGAGCTCATCAGTTACCTGCTGGACAGTCATGGAGCCCTGTGTGTGTTTTGGTCGTCACCTGTTCCAACAACTACAATCGGGAGATTAGTGAGGATCTTATTCTCCGGGTTAGCTCCTCCGCCGCAGACACAGTGAGGCAATATGCCCAACTAGATACTAATAATAGTAAGAATAATAATGCCCGGCCCCATATGGAATGAGATATACTCCCTTATTGGTTTGAAGTGATGATATTAAACAGCATTATATGGGCAGGTGACAACACAGCACCAGTCAATTTCCCTGGATATGAAAAGGAGAAGATTGCAGGTGGGATTACCCGGAGTGTGGTCAGGGGGGAGGCAGCTGCCACCGCCGGCGTCGTTGTCACCTCGCTCTCTCACTGATTGTTTGCCTCTGAGTCGCCGTTCGTCGTCCTCCTCCTCCTCCTCCTCCTCTTCCTCCTCTGCATCTCCTGGTTTCTGTTTGTCTTTCACTCGCTCATCCTCCCCTCTCTCCTCCTCCTCCACCTCCTCCTCGCTCTGTTTGCCTTCGCGGAATTTCAGACGCTGAGCTTTTCTTCCCGGGCTGGGCTCTGGCTCACTGTCGGAGCTTGAGAGGGCGACGCACGTCTGGTCCCTCTCGGCTGAGGGGGGTTGCCGAGGCCTGGGTGGCTCTGAGCCAACAGGAATAAAAAGAGGGAGATAGAAAGAGAGGGAGGGAGGGAGGGAGAGAGAGAGAGAGAGAGAGAGAGAGAGAGAGAGAGAGAGAGAGAGAGAGATGAAGATCACTTTATTGGCCGAGTTGCAGAGTGTAATCAGACTTTGAAGAGTTTCATCCCCAGGAGAGATATCCATCATCTGAGGAGTGTACCAGTGTGACAAAATGACTACTGACATGAAAGTAAAACTCAATATGGCTCATTAGAGATATTATTAGCCATCGTAAGCCTTTTACTGATCGTTTTAGAAGATGTGATCGCATGTGATGGGGAGACACAAGCAGGGATGTTGTGAAAGTGTGTAAACAGACGCGTCTGTTGACCTTTACCATTCAGAGAGCACATAAAACATCAGCCATATTAAATCATCACATTATCCCCCGGCCGGCTGCTTCAGGCCGACCTCTACCCGAAGGTGCACGCAGTCAAGGACGTTGTTGTCATTGCTCCATAGCACGTCGGCAGTGATGCAGAGCGCTGCGGATGGAACACCTGCCTGCCTCTCCAATCACAATGTTGCTTGTGTCACATTGTTTTTGTTAATTGCTCGCCTGCATCTCGTGCAATCAAGTAAAAGTTAAAAAAAAAACTGTTGCTGCATCTGTGCCCAGCTCCAACAGCTGATAATGGCCGCCCGCCAATCGTCCATTATAAAACGGGACACGGCGCATTATTGAAGGGCTATCGAGCTCTGCAGCTCCTCTACCGCTGTGATTCTCATTCATGCAGAATATTGTGATTCCGTTAAGGTCAAGCGGAAATCCAAGCTACGAAAAAAGTTAATGAATGCAGGGGTTAAGCCATTCCCATTCATGGACGTCAAATTGTTTAAAATCGAATTTTGCTTCGTCGTGTTCCGTGGCACCACCGTGCATTAACTGTCGAGGTTTTGAGGAAACAGACAGACATCTAAGATTCTGCACAAATTCCTGTCCTTTCCTCTCACATTAACGTTGAACTGGAGGTGCGAAATCTAACAAGACAGTAAGTTGCAAGACTTGGAGGATGCAGAGGGCTAATTAGTGATCCCGCCTCTCTGTGGCTTGTTTCTTCAAAAGGCCAGCCTCGGAGTCGACTCCCTCAAATGTCATCTAAGTCTCCGGGCTCCTGGCCCCGCTGCTGCCCCCCTCTGCTAACAAGCCGAGCGAGACCGCGTTGAGACGGCTCAATTTGTGTTAAGCTGCCCCCGTCGAGGAAGATGTTAACGGGGGAAATCCTGCAGGGCCCTGCCTCGACTTTACCACTCAACCCCCCATATCCCGGGCCCTCGCTGTAAGAGCCTTATTATGTCTATAAAGGCATGATCAGGCTTCAAATCCACACACAAATGGAAAAGCATGTTCCCACTGACACAACCTCGAAACAGCAAACTCTGATTGTGAGAGTTCCCTTGGAGTGCACAGGGAGCCGAGAAGCTGGAGTCTGCAACAAAGAGGTGACGGAGAGAAGGAAAGTACTGGGTGCTCGCTGAGAGACAGCAGATAACCAAATTGCCCTCTTTGTGTATGCAACTCTAGTTTCCGTGAGACAAATTGCTGGTTTCCTGGTGAAGGAGCTGATCTGTGCCCACTCTCACAACCTCAAAACAAATTTGCAAACACAGGAAGTCGTTGTCTCGACCCAAACAAGCAGTCTGACATTCTCCCTCTTTGGAGCTGATGTATGTGGCCAATACAGTGTAAAGTAAAGTGTAATGACGTGCAGTTCACATGGTGGCCACTTGAGGCTGAGTCCAAGAGCAAGCCCATCCCCACAGACTCCCATGTTAAAATCTTTAGCTCAAAAGGTGAATTAAACATGTTTAAAGCCTGGTACAACTGCATGGGGGGGTCATCTTTTTTCTAACTATCTTATCTATATTCGATCAAAATTTCAAATTATGCACAATTGAGGGCGTGGCCTCTTGAGTGACACCTATGCCAACCTGGCACAATCTATGGATGTTGCAACAGCACCACGCTCCCACCCCTGCTCTACCTGTGCTCCGCCTCTCTGCCCGTTTTTGGATGCACCCAAAAGTAGGAGGAGTTAGGCATCGGCAAGCTGGCGTCAAGTGAAGTGCCCACTACGAGCAGCATAAGCACTCGGGAAACGTACGGGTGATACCACCCACGCTACCTCCATCTTTATATACGGTCCATGGTAAAAACAATGCATGTAAACATGATGGTAAACATGATGAGTATATTCTATTTACAAAACAAGGGAGGTGGTTCACAACATGCTGATGTTTCTGACCACAGCGAACCTCTGCTAAATTTTTCATATGAAAAGCGACCCCTGTATTAAGGAGGTATTAATCCTTGAAAGCTTGATTCAACTCAATTGGATGCCACTTAACAGATCATTTGTGATTAAATCCCTCATATTAAAATAAATTCGGAGCAGCCAACTTTTGAATCGCTTTAAATTACGCAGAAAAAAAAATGTAAAAAATTAATGTGTTTTTTATCAGTTACTTAACTCCCCCACTCAAACAGACAAGTGTCCAATTATGGCTGAGCAGCTGAAACCGCACATGGCGGCCTTGTCAAGCTTTGGATTTCACATTTGGATATTTTTTCTTTCCCTTCTCAATATGAGATGGAAGACCAATTATTTCAAAAACCATCATGAATTCCAGGAATTGAATCAGACATTGTGATCGCTGTAAAACGCCCCGACTCCACTTAACACCATGATGTCTTCTAACCTGACATTCCTAATTTTTATTCATCTGATTTAACCTCCAAAGTGTTTTACCGACTGAGAAAAACATTTTCCTTTGCAACACAAAAAGTGGGAATTCAACCCACTTTGGGGGGGGCCTTTGATTCAAATGACTTTAAATAGAAAATTATGATACAACTTGTGACACGGAGCTATATTTGTATTTACTGTGCGAGGCTCATGTCTCATGTGGAGCCACCAGTTCCGAGCTGATTATCTTTTGGCGTTTCCACAAGAGTACTGAGGACTGCAGTGCCAAGTTGAGAGGTATCTCCATAAATACAGTTGTTATTCTGCAGCACAGTCTGTCATTTACAAATTTAGCAGGTTGTTAAATTCGCCTCATCTAGTGAGCTGACACAGCCTTCTGCTGCTGTGAATGCTGCTTGTGACAAAGAAGAGAGTGTGATTTCTGGATACTTATCAAGCATCTGCTGCATGAAGTGTGTGTGTGTGTGTGTGTGTGTGTGTGTGTGTGTGTGAGAGGGGTGCATTTTGTTTAAAAGGAATAGGTTTTGTATGTGTGTGTGTGTGTGTGTGTGGGTGGGTGTGTGCGTGGGTGGGTGTGTGCGTGTGTGTGTGTGAGACGTGTGCGTTCCGAGAGTGTTATCCTCGCGTGAAACGGGCAGAACTGTAAACAGGCTATTGTCAGTCAGGCATTTCAGAGAGTCGATAATGAAGTGGCAAATGTTCTTTTACTCGTCAGTTCAAACCAGAACCACTGAGACCCTTTAAATATTTAAGAATAATAAACAAAACACCAGCATCTTCTGACAAATTCTTACTATAGAGCAGCTCAGCCTTAAGGAGTTCAATCTAAGAATTTGCCTTCAATGGAGTCAAAAGAAAAATCTCGAAATAAATAAAATAATAACAGTAATAGAAGCTGAATAGATACATCTAAATGGACTCACCTCTCCAATTGATCCCTCTCCTTAAAATAAGTGCAATATTTTTGTTTTGTTTTTTAAATAATATTTCTAAACATTTTACATAATTTCAATGTTAATTACATATTAATTATTCATATATTCTTATTTAATTTTCTTCACATTTCTGTACCCTCCTTTTGCACAGATGAAGTGAGGTAACTGAGGTTCAGATTGAATCAGGATTACAGGCGATCTACCTTATAATTTGACTTCCATGTTGTCGAGAGAATACATGCACAGATGAAGAGATGCAGTTATTGCTGCTGCACCTGTATCAGATGTGTGGTTGTACCTATTAAAGACCCCTGTGAGCTGATCTGATACATCTCAGACATTCAAAGAGCACAGACCTGCAGGTGGGTCACAGCCATTTCTCTGCCCTCCGTCCTGCTCGCGAGAAAAAGGAACAATCTTAGGCTGTCAGAAATATCAGCGCGAGTCGGCTCAACTTTTCCCCAAGTTCCCTTGCACCTTCTCTCTCCTCTCTCTCTCTCTCTCTCCCCCAGTTTGACAGGTGAGAATTATACTGTGTCCTTGTCATCTGCAGAGAGAGTGAGCGAGTGTGCGAGCGAGCGAGCGAGAGAGAGAGAGAGAGAGAGAGCGGGCGAGAGAGAGAGAGAGAGAGAGAGAGAGAGAGAGAGAGAGAAAACATTCTCCAAACAGAGCTATTTCAGACTCGGGCGAGCCTGCCTCCATCTTTTTCGCTATCATGCATCTCCATCTGGAGAAATCTGTGAAGCTGTTCAAAACTATTATGTCAACATGCTCCTGCAATTGATATTGACGGGGAGGGAAAATAGTGCAATCAATGGATTTCGACCAGCGTTTCAAAGCAAGAGATGATGGAGTTATTGTGGTTCGGGTTTGTTCTGCTAACAGTGAAAAGGGGCTTCTGAATTGATGAAATGAAGAGACGAAAGGAACGCACGCGCACACAATGGTTCGCTCCGGTTTGTGTGAACCTACCTGAGCGTGGGAACTCGCACATCTCGCAGTAGGGCAGCAGGCCGCTGTTGGAGTAGGTGCAGGCCCCACAGCTCCACATCTCAGACATAGGCACCGCGTCCGACAGCTTCCGTGGGGCCACGAGGGAGCCGGGAGTGCGTGGGCTGCCGGATCCAATCCCCGCAGCCGTTGACCTCCTCTTCCCCTGATATCGAGACCTAGGGCTCGGGCTGGGCTGCAGCGTCCGCAGCCTCTTCAGCTGCGGGGAGAAGTCCTGGTCAGGTGTGGAGGCGGACGTCTGGGAGCATCTCTCCTGCTCGCGTCTCTCCGAGCTCGTCCCGCCGCCGGGCACCTCGGAGGACACGGAGGGAGACGTCTCTTCATCACCTGTTCTCTTCCTCTTCTTCTCCGCGCTGGCGCTCGGGGAGAAGAAGGAGCGGATGTCGTGCTGCTTCTCTTTCTCAAACTGTGAGAATGCACAAAGTTAAGTTTGTTGACATGCACCGGCGGAGCAGCTCATTTGCATGCGTTTGGTCAATCGGGAGATTTTGAAATTTTCTATTTAAAGGGATAAAAAAGGCTCAACATCCTGAGCAGTAAGTAATTCGAGGACATGTGATTTTACAGCTGCAGCGATGACGTCAAATGTCATGAGCGACAGCTTTGAAGTCTCGATTGATGTGTTTATTGTGAGCGTTGCCTGTTTTGAGTAGTTTGGAAAATGTGAAACCTTTGATGAGTCATCGACAAAAAGTGCCAATTTACAATGATTGCCGCTCAACTCCAATTAAAGTCTTTGCTCTTAGCGTCACGGACAGGAACAATGATTACATGCCTCTACATAGACTTATTTACCTCTCTCACTGGATCTCTGTGGGTTACGTCCACATATAAAGACATGACTCACATGAGTAAAGAACACATCATCTTTCCCGTGTCCCGCGTTCCCCTCCAGTGGTGGCAGCACCGCCTCGCCCGGCGTCCAAGCGTTGGCGAGGCTGAGGAACTCCCATTTGTCCTTGTCGCCCTCGTCGGCGTTCAGATACTCCTTCCTGCCGTTCAACGTGCTGCCGGTTACCGTTTCCTGCGGGACATGACACGTAATCACTTCCGCCCCATGTTTCTGCTACTTCTACATTTGACACCACCTGCACATTTGGTGTCAGTGAGGGAAGTTTTTGTTTTTAATGAGCAGTATCACTCTTAATTACAAATCACAACAGCTATGTTTTTTTAATTAGAAGCCCATATTTTTCTTTTTTTACACAAATCAATTTCGCAGATGTGTCAAAGTTGGTTCATGCGTGCATACATTGTATACGACTAAATATAGCAGATATGTGAAGCTGTTAATTACTTTGCTGTAAAACAAACTGAGGATGCACATCGATAGAGGAGCAATAAAGGTGAGCTCACGATCCGGTTAAATATGAAGTGAACTGCGTAGGTATACGTCTTCTCTCTGTACCTTCCTGTTGAGCATGGACCACATGACGGTGTCAAAGGTTCCCTTGGCGATGAGGTAGTGCACGTTGACCGAGGACGTCTGCCCGATGCGGTGCGCCCGATCCTCGGCCTGCTTCAAGTGACCGGGGTTCCAGTAGAGCTCGGCGAACACCACATGGCTGGCAGCAGTGAAGGTCAGACCCTGGAGAGTCCGACACATGGACACAGACAAACAGACACACACACAGACACACACACACACACGCACACACACACACACACAATGGACACAATGGAACAAAATGGAATGGAATGGAATTTGATGGAATCTTGTTTAATAAGAGAATTAAACGCTAATTGCTGAGTTTATTAAGTTCGAGAAAAAAATAATTCTCAGCCTTTATTTCCACTTGATTGTGATTCATTAAAACTAATAACGGTCGCCAGCGTCGCTAATGTGAAGCAAATGATTCAGTTTAGTCTATTTATTGTTGCAGTGACAAACAACAGAATTGATAATAATGACCAGGCCAGCAAGAGCCACTGATACAAGACAGTGGTGTCAGCTAATTGTTCATTGATTAAGCTCCATAATGAAACGTTTGTATATTTATGAAGAAATTGCGGTGGACTAAGAAAGACATTCGATTGCATTGAAGCTCGAAAACATCATCGAACATTAGCATGACCACTGTAAAATCAGAGATCAGTGGGCTTGGTTTCTGATTGACATTTGAGGCAGGTGAAGATTTAAAGTGGGACGCCTCCTGTAAATACCTGGCCGGCCGCCTGGATGCTGAGAATTGCCACCCGGGTCTGCGGGTCATTCTGAAAGCGGTGCACCAGCTGGACTCGCTCGGCGGACGGTACGCTGCCATCGATGCGGATGTAAGCGGCCTGAGGGAGCAGCAGAGACAATAGATTCAAACTCAGCGCATTGTAGAAGGCAGGAAAAGAATGTGATAAAGAGGTTAAGGGTGAGCGCAGCGGATCTGGATATCTCGTGCCTCACTATTTTGAATGAAGTGCAAACAATGTTGGATGAGCACCGTTTTCAATGTGTTCTATCGTTTCACATAATGTAATTAATAATTCACATTTTTAGAATTGAGGACTTTCTGCGCCATTATCTATGAGAGCTGCATTGACTTGAGCTGAAACTCTCCTTTACGCATTTCAGGAAGTGCATCATGTAAATAATAGAAGATAATGCATCCATGGCTATTTGTTTCACCAAAGGCGCACACATTTAGCGAGGAGTGCCATTGTCTCCATTTGAAAAGGCTTGAAACGTTAAAAAAGACATTTCCATTTCATCCTGGTGGAGACGTTTCAAGAGAAAACATTAAAGCGGCTGCGTTCAATAAAACAGCATCTCTGAAAGGAAACGAGAGTGGCGATGTTTTGATATGTTATACGATCCCAGACAAAGGCGGCCATGGATGTGTGGTCATTAAAGCTGAACTATGAGTTGACATTATTCCCCTGTGCTGCTAATGCACCAGTCTGTTTTCTTTACTTTTTAGCTGCGGCGCAGCGATGTTGGGCGGTGAGAGTGAATGTAACCGGCATGAATATGAAGGAAGAGCCTGCTGAGAGAGACCCCGGACACCTGTTTGACTTTTAAATGTCAAATAAAAAGAGAATTCAGCATAATAGCACTAACACCACATTTCAATTACATAGCACGAATCAAAACTAAGTGTCAAGGTGCTGAAAACAAATACAAATGAAATGAATGAAGAAATAAAAATGTGATATACGTATATATATATATACAAATATATAACTAAAAACATTGTGACTGATGGAGTTTGATAAAGTATCTTTTATCAAATGTACAACTTTTATGCATAGAAACGACGGCATTATAATCAGCTGGGAGCCTTTAACTCGTCTCTGCCAGGTCTCTCATCACTGGTTCTATTTTCTCTTCAGCCCATCGCCACTAATTGATGAGTGCGAACGCAACCAGAGAGAGCGAGCGTCTCGCGGAGCAACGTGCCATCACACGTCGTACCAACGGCACCGCGTTCAGTCGACACCTCCTCGACCCCTGCGACACACACATGCAGGTCTGCTGGCGCCGGGCTCGAAGAAATCCTCTGCTTGCGATGACTTGTGAAACACGCCTTTGCGAGACGAGAAGTAAAGTTGACTTTTCTCGGCGAGAAAAAAGTTTGAGAGGCAAAAAGTGTGACGCACTTAGATGATGATTAAGAAAACAACTTTAGTTCCTCTGTCTCAACATTTGTAATTATCCATACGTTGCACTTTTAACATCTGCTGTGTGTCCCTGAGCCGATAGCTTCAGCCTCAGCTCTCTGACTCTGTTAATCATGGATGGCAGGAATCTAACTTACGGTGCAAACACAGCAGGACCACGGATGGAGGAAGAGAAATCAAGCATGGACCCAATTAGGACTGTTAGGCCAGAAAAGGATGTGTGAAATATAAAGGCATTCCGCACATTTCGTACTTCCAGGCTAGCGTTAATGGCCAATTCAGGTCTGAGCAGCTGGAAACGACCCCTGCTATTCAAGTGGAGGTGACAGAAATGAACATTTCATTGAAATATCAGGCACATGCAATGGAAGCTGCCAGGTGATTGGTTGTGCAAGAGCAACGCGCATTCAAGGACATTCAACATCAAACCCCTGCACCCACCTGCAACTCACTCATCTTCAGCCATCAGTGAATCTATTTCCAGAAACTCATCACGGCTGATACGTGTGAGAGAACATGGTCACATGCATCCCCCCCAAGACACATGCATCCATGTAAATACATGCAGATACACATAAATAGCCCTGCGTGATCTCTGTAATCAGTGGGGAATTGTGTTCGGAGCCTGCCTGCCTCGTCTTCGAGGGATGAACGAGGACGTGTGGGTGCTATTCTAACCACAACCCGAGATGTTTGCTTGTGGGGAGCAGGATTTTGCAGGCTGTGTGCGTGATGTGGAAGACGGTTGCCATAGTGATGGAAGCAGGAGGAAGCGGAAGTGTCATTTCTTAAAGAGGATGCCGTAACATGGGGAACACCTGAGGTTACCTTGGCCTCGATGGCGGCCTCGGTGCAGGCCTGCAGCATGGTGAGGTGGTGGGCAAACACCAGGAACTTCAGCTGCTCGGCCTCCAACATCATCTTAATGTAGTCCTTCACAGCTCCGGCCTGGACACACACACACACACGCATACAGAAATAGACACAGATGAAAGGGAGCCAGTGAATCCATCACTTTACGGGTCGACCGCACACAGAGGAATCAGCTACATCAGTGCAGAAGTCAATTAATCACCACGGCATCCTTTTCCCTGTGATCGATTCTCTATTGAATAGCAGGAATCCGGGCTTTGTGAGGCGGGGGCACACACAGCGACTGGGGCGCATTTGTCAGCTCGCAGATCGTGAGAGGAAATCAATAAGTCACAACTTGGAGATATGACTGCGTGTGTGTGTGTGTGTGTGTGTGCTCTTTTGGATTGGGGGGAAGGTTGACAGCCCCATGTAGAAGGACATTGTTCTTTTTAATTCTAACAAATATGCTAACCCTATATCTACCACCTTTGTTGTGTTCATGGAGGGCATTTTTGGAAAACTTTTTTGAACTTGCTTTGTTCGTAAAGTCAAAGTGCTCGATAAACACCACAGTCCAAATTTAACATCATCTTGCTTCCTTCCGCTGACGCCTCTGACCTTGATTGACAGTGTGAAGCTAACAATGAGGGTGAAGGGGGGGGGGGACGGAAGCTGCAGAAGTGCGAGTGAGTTAACTGTACCCTGCAGGTATCCGAATCCATCAATTCACCGTGCAATGCTGCCCAGCGATCACACTGTGATGGCTGAGGCGGGTGGCGTCTGCGAAAAAGCTGCAGAGGATGTGTCGTATGAGCGTGTCATTGAGCAGCCGGGCTCGGCTCATTTCAGAGCCCCGGGCCAAAAAAGCTCCCCAGAATAGCAGCAACTAGTGAGAAATACCGCGGTCTGATTTGACTTGAACAGGGCCCTTACGAGACGGTTTCCGAGACAGGCCCTTTCTACGCAGCGTGAATCGCACACTTATAATCTCCACACCTCCCGCAACCTGACAACCTCTGCAGCCATCACACCTGCTCTGGTGGGAGAACCTCTGCTTTGCCATGCTGATAATTAGCCCACGCGCCTGGTAATGAATCTCTCCGCCAGGCCTGCCGACCCCGCTCTGATCTGGGGGGTCCTCATTACTGACGGCCCGGCTTCGCCAGCTTCCTTCCGCCGAGTTTAATTAGTGCACAAACTTCTCGGCTGTCTGAAGCGGCCGGTTAGCTTGCTTTAAAGTCCGGCATCAGAACTGTCCTCTCTGGGTAATTGGGAGCAGATGCTTGGCGACTAAAGCAATAAAAATACCCCAAAGGCGTTTGGCAGCTCCGTCACAAGGCAGACTGGCAGGCAAGGCAAGGCAGGGGCCATGCCGCTCGTCAGAGTGACATAGATGTGTGAATCCATCCACCCCTCCTGATGGTCCAAAAAGAAGAAGAGAGGAGGTGTTTTTTTTCTTTTTTTTCCCTTCAGTGTATCTGAGTCTAAAAACCGATCGGGGAGGAAATGAGGCCAGTCCAGTGGCATCGGCTCGGAGGTGGGCAAGTGGGCGGGAGGGGCTTTGTAATGAAAGGAGGTCCGATGTTAGGCTAAACTGAGCAGAAATCCAATCAGCAAACAATGAGGGGTGCAGAAAGAGATCCAAGCTGGGAGGCAGGCTGAGCGAGGAACGCGTCCATGATTGCATTTGGTGGTTATCTCCGGTCTTCGTTAACCTCACGGCCACGCTCCTCATGGCTGAGGGCGCAGGGCTAATTGAGAGGAATGCCAGCCCTGGAAAATGGAGGACGATGGGAGATGATGACTCCACTACGGGAGCTGCCTCATCAACAGTAGAGAGGCTGGAAACTGATCATACTCAGAAATATCTCTTATAAGATTCTCATACTCTGAACCCAACCTCTCTCACACTGTGTGCATCCTGCCACCTTCCAATGATGCGTGTTTCTCTCATTAAAAAACAGTCCCCTCAAACTGCGAGCAGTTTCCATGGCAACAGCATCCCAGAGATGCTATTGCGGTGTGTAACTTTGAGATAAGGTGTAATCATGCCAGGCTGGACAAAACTAAATAATATCTCGGTTATAACTCCCTACTTTGTCTAAGTGCTTTTGTTGGCGACCATTAGGCCCTGTTACCATGGCGATGCTTTCCTCTGAAATCTCACTGAGTGGTCAGACAAGTACTCAAGTACTCTATATGTATATATATATATATATATGTATATATATATATATATATAGAGAGAGAGAGAGAGAGAGAGATGCAGATGCATTTTCTGAGCTGATATTTTTTTATATGTAATAATTTAGTAAAAGAACTTGAATGATAATATAACCAATTCACTACAATATTAAAATTAGTGATCAAATTTTAAATTGTGCATAAATAAGAGGCGTGGCCTCTTGCGTGACACCAAGGCGCTGACCTGACACACGCTACCTGTGCGCCGCTTCTTTGCCCATTTTTGGATGAGCCAGGCATCTGCAAGATGGCTATGAGTGAATCACCCACAATGAGCCTCGTAAAAATATATATCATATTATATCAAAACAGAGCAAAACCATAGGAATAAAGATAAAAGTGAGTGGTATAATGACATACTGCAGGCTGGCCTAAAAACATGTGCTTCCATTACCTTGGCAATAGCTGTTTGCTTGTACATCTGTGTGATCAGCCCCATGAGTTCTGTGAAAGGGTTGTCCGTGGCGACGACCCCTGACCCCATTCCCTTCATCAGTCTCTCCCACGCAGCAAAGCTGGCTGAGGCCTCCTATAAATAAAGACGAGAACAAAAGATGGTGAGGCTTCGTTTTCTACCTTCATCCACCCATCTCTCTCTCCGCCTCTATCTCTCTTGTTCTCCACTGTTTTTGAGATATAAAGGGCAAAACAATTAATGGTGCTGCTGGGTGTCCTACTTTTCCTGGAAGAGGAAGATAAAAAAAGGGAGAGGGGAAAATGAAAGAGAGAGGGAGAGAGAGAGAGAGAGAGAGAGAGAGAGAGAGAGAGAAGAAGCAGAGAGGGGGAGAATTCCCAAGGATGCCACCCCCTCTGATTGGGCCGCTGTGTTAGGTGGGTCATGAGCGTCTCCCAATTATAGCCACCTTGTGACAAGCCAGGTCGAAGATGGAGAAGCGAGGGGGCCGCTACAATAAATCAAAGACGGCGCGCGTGCTCTCAAGGTGATTGGCGAGGAGTATTTAAGGCAGAGTGGAGAGCGGGGAGCTTCGCAGTGGGAGCGGCTGCCGGGCGAAAGGAAGCATATGCCGCGTTCGCCTCATCAACAAGACATTTGCTGTGGACATGTAGGTTAAGCCTGTTTTTCATGAAAACAGGACTCGTATACAAGTGAGTTTGTTAACAGCGGCACATTTTCACATGACACATTACAAAAAAAGCAGCATGGTGCGTGATTTACATGCTTTTTCAGATGATTTAGGGAAGAATGCAGAACCCCCATGACTTAAAAGCACGAGCCACTTTGTCATTTAAGGTTATTTTGTATTCAGGCTGCAGGACGACACTGCAACGGAGCGCTGTGAAGCATGGTGAATGGAGGGTGGCGGCACGTACAGAAACATGCATATCACCGTGGGTCGCATTACGTGTGAGAAAAGAATTGTTACTCATACGAGCATGCACACACGTGTAACGGAGGCTTCTTCCGAGTTTTCGCTTTGCCGCATCTTTCCGCGTGTTCCACGCCACCGCAATGAAAGGCTGCGTTGAAAGCACTTGCGACATTCATTGCGATAATGAGCATTTCAGTGGATTCAAACCCCGTCAAAGTCAAGGACGGTTGAGTGAATAAATATTATCATATTGAAGGGGCATAAAAGCTGCATTTCCTTTATGTCCTCCCTCAGATGTTTCGTTAAGCAGCACCTCCAGAAACCGCCTCTCTCGATGTTTTTCCCTCCTAATTAAAAAGTTTACATTTGAGCTTTTTTTCCACAAAGTGTGAGAAATAACAATCATAATGTAAATAAATAAATAAATAAACACTCCAGCCTGGGTAATCTTCAGCAGTCTGACAAAAAGGCCAGCTCTGAAAACGTAAAGGGCAGCGGGGACATAAAGAGTGTCTGGCCGCAGATGATAAAAGCCGTTATTAGGGAGTGAAATGAGTTAGGAGGGATGCACTGGTGAGAGCTGATGGTGTGTAGTCAGAAAAATATCCTCTTTTATCTTTTATATTGTTCATATTTTCCTGCTCAGAGATTCGGGCAACTGACCACTTCTCATCTCTTCAAACCACTTCCATTGTAGCCGTGACAAATACTAACACAGATCCCTCTCACGTACTGGAGTAGAATAGCTTTTTAACTTTTCCATAAATGGCACATGGAAGCTGCTGTATCTGGAGATAAGAGAGTAGAACTGCAGAGGCTACATGACATGACATGAACTTTTCCCCCCACTTCTACGTGGAGGTTCCACGGTCTAATTGGCGCCGCTATGTAGAAACACTGACCATATTTAGCCTCCAATTAAAGTGTCGCTTAACATTTAGGGAGTAAAACCCTGCATCATCACTTTCCTGACTAACTCTCTTGTTATAGAGTAATTCCTGGGATTCTGCTGCTGAGAGAGGTCCTCCAGTGTTTTTCCACTCCCGCTCATATACGGAGACTCAACAAAGGCTCCTTCACCGATGCCTCTGAGCGTGTGTTCTACCACGCGGGCCCGGGAGTCGAACCCTTTCATCGCCTTGACCCAATGTGGAGATCGACACGGACCGGGTCAGAGCCGCGTTAGCATTCACGTGTAGATTCCTACGTAACCGAGAGAGAGTGTGGGAGGCAGGAACTGTAACTTTGGCGAAAAGAGATGCGAACGCCTACACGTGAAACATGACATTCTACCATCTACAAATAGAAGCACACAGCGAGAGGATCTCAACACATCTTACAGCTGCAGAGTGGTAGTTTTCGTTTGGGTGAACAGTTGTCAAAAAATCCTACATGCTAATATAAGATATTGCCGATTAATCCATTCATCAAGCTCTAGGGGGCATTTACATTGAAGCAGAATGAGTCACTCAAAATTCAAAAAAAGTGATTTTCCCATCTTTGAAAAGCTGACAAGGTCTATACATGAGTTATAGCTGCTGAATGTGAGCGCTTTCTGCATGGAGCTCAACGTTTCCCCGGTTTGGTTGATAAAGGAATAAAAACCATTCACAGACAGAGAGAATTAGCCGGGATGAACGGCAACAAATGACCAAATATCGGCGTGATACGTGGGGGGGCGCTTCAATTTATCACCTCCGGCGTGCAGGGAATTTCATTTTGCCAAACAGCACGAGACAATGGCTTCACTGTTAATCATGACTCGGTAGATTGGTCCTTCAGAATATACATTTTGGCCACGTGTGTGGTTTTTGAAACATGTATCAATATAACAAAATCGGAGCAGTACCTTTGCAGCCTCTTTGGGAAGGTCGAATGGGATTCGCTGTCGTATTTTGGGAGGCAGCTGACTCAGCACCTCAGCCTTGAGACGGCGGATCATGATCTGGCTGAGTCGCTGGTGCAGCTCCTTCAGGTTGGATGCGCCGCGACAGTCCCACTGTCTGCGAGGCCCAAAGTACCTGAGAGAGAGTGAATGAGAGGTGAAAGTGATTTCCTCCTCACTGAGAAACTCACCAGGAAAACACACTTATTTACAGCTCTGCCCTGGGGGAATAGTTAAACACATATAAACATCCCCACCTGGGAGCTGCCCAGCAGCGAAACAGCCCTCCACTGTTTATTGGCGAGCAGGAGCTCGGCGGGAGCAGTCGAGGGATCCGCTTTTTTGCTTAAGGGCAATTTGCAGAATGGAATGTATTGTGTCTAATGACCACGGCAGCAGGTTCATCCCCCCCAAAAAACTCCACGGCAACTTTAACAATTAATCCGCCAAATGGGTTTTTTAGAATAGGTTTGGCCCTTAATACAAAGGCTGGTTGTCTGCCATGTTGGCTGCAAGTGTGGACAAAGTTAACAAGGCGCTGCCAGGACTCACCGTTTTCACACTTCCACACTCAAACTCGGGGGATTTGAACCAAGAACTGTGCAGCTGGACTTCAGGAAGAACACGACGCTCAGATGGAGCCGCCTTGTGCGTCTGTTATGTGTGAATACATTGGTATGTGTGGCATTCCCCAGCCACACAGAGAGCCATTATATACAAACTGTTATCAGTGGTGGTGCCCGGCCCATCCCCATTTGAGCCGCTGCCTTTGATGGTCATCCAAAACAATGCATTTGATGTGTTTGTTCACACATGTAACTGATCGTCACTGGCAACAAGCAGCCGGTTGGCGTTTAACGCTTGGCTTCAGTTCCGTTTTGGCTCCCACAACAAACCGACTCAGCAGCGACGCCACTTCAGGCTCAGGTAGCGACCCCCTTATCCCAACGCTCACTTTAAAAAAAGACTGGGAATTAAACAGTCGGTGAGGTTTTCCAAAGCTCTGCCGATTCCACCAAGTACCAAGGTGTAGCACTTGCAGAAAGTGAGTTTGAAATTACATCTATTTGCTCGATTGATTTTGATTGATCGCGAAGCTAATTACCACTTTGATGTCATTTCCATGTAAAGCACATACTAGCACACAGCTTGCCACAGCTAAAACATAGCATTACTTATCAAAAACAAAAGACTAATATCTGTTAAAATGTGTTGGGTTTTTTTTCAAATGTTTCATTTTGTTGGTACAAATTGGGAGATCTTCTTTCATTTTCACAGAGTGGCTGTGATGCCCAGGCCCTATGCAGAGTGAGGCTAATGGTTACCTGGCTACAGCTGCAATTACCATTATCTTCAGGGCTGAAGTCTCAGGTAAGGGACCGTGTGTGACTGTTTCCCAAAATGTGAAATAAACAGGAGGAATTATGCGGAATAGAAAATGAATAAAATACAAATTAAATCTGAGTCACTTGTCAGACACAGTGAAATTTAAAGGTGCACAGGAAGTTTTTACCTGTAATGGGCGTTGCAGAATTTCTTGGCGTAGTCGCTCCAGGTGCCGAAGCTCCTGGGATAGAGAGCGTCGATCTGCATGAAGAGCTGTGCAAAGAAACACAGGAGGTAGATCTTTAACATAATTCCACAAAAAAGACACAACAATAATAATACACAAAAATATGGAGGAGGCTTGAATAGTTACCACACAAATGAAAAGAACAGACTGAACATTCTTCTGAATTAATGAGCCGATTGCCCCTACTGGCCAGTTTTTGCATTTCAGACGGAACATAACATAATACAATGACATCATCAGAAGCACAGAACTTGACAAAGTGGAAAATGGAGGCCTTAGATTTCTGTTTCCACAAGAATGATTATAATAGAATTGCGCATATGATGTTTTCAGACCATATTGCAGCACCGATCTTCCCATTTAACTCTGGAGAAGAAAAAAATGTTCTTTTGAAAATGATGTTTTTCTATTGTATCATCCCACATTAGAAAAAAAATCTCCTTGACAAAAGCGGCAGACTGAGCCGTACATCACGACCGCAAACTGCTTTTTTTACTTCCTCCAACTTTCAACTCTAAGCTTATAAAACCTGAAAGCAAACGATTACTCATATCTTTTCTTTTTTTGATGTACTGGCCTGGAACGCAGACCTTACCTGCGCTCACAATCACTCTGCTGTCACCGAGTGCACCGTGTGAGCAATTCATTCAAGGTCCTGCTGTCCTTCACCTACTTTCCCGGTCCTGGGCGCCGCGCGGTAATTTGTGTCAGTGCTAATTAACCAGGTCAAATGAGACGAAGGCAGAGATTTGAAAACAGAATTCAACTGCTGCTGACATTTCAATGAGGCGTCATCAAAGGACTGAGAAGCTTCCGTCACGTGCCTATTTACACCAAACACGCATCGCAACAAAGCGCGCGTCGATTCGGAGCATTTGCAGCAGTTGGTGGAGTGTTGATAGGAAATCAGCGGCCAGGACGATCTGAACGAGCCGCCGCGGTGAGAGCGCTGTTCGAAATGCATCACCTGTTCAACAGGAGCTGTGCATTCTCACCCCTCTCGCTGTTGATATAATAGGTGGGAGGAAGGAGAGCACATGGTGAACAGTGCAGCATGCCCTGAGCTGTGAGCTCCCTCCATGTCAGAGCCACGGTGAGTAATGATGGCAATGAGGAGACTGGCAGCCAGGCAGGGACAGGTCTTATCAGGTTTGTGCTGCGGATGATAAAATGTTATATTCAGTTTCAGATTCTAGTGGCAGAGACGGCGGAGGAGATATGGAAAAGCTTTGCCGGTGCAGGCAGCTGGAGACGTGTGTGCAGGAGTGCATCTCACACACACACACACACGCCGACACACCTTCTAAAGATTTCTTGCGACTTTGCTTCATTTTGGAATTAATTAGCCGCCTGAATCTCATCAGTTAATTATCACGATTGGGTCGGTGCTATAATTAAGTTTTCCTCACAGCGGCGATGACAGTGGGATCTGAGTCCCGTGTCACTTTAAACACACTCAACATAAAATCTATGAAGTCAACCCTGAAAGGGAGTTTAACCATTTTACGCCCCCCCCCCTTCCCGTCAGAACATGGGGCAAATTTGATCTCATCACGGCAGCGTTTGCTAGCGTTCAGAGGCTCGCGGTCAGTTTTAGAATAGTGTTTAATATTTGATGAAAACCTATTACTGATCTTCATGATCTTACACTTCATCACTTTGCTAAGATTCTAAATGTATGCAAAGCGGAGCGTGACCGATGATTTAATCACTATCTAACGTACATTTTAATAATTTATTAATCTCGAAAGTTGACCAGTTTAACATGGGTGTCTATGGGGATTGACTCGCTTTTTGAGCCAGCCTCAAGTGGCCACCCTGTGAACTGCAAGTGCTTCCACTTCTGAAATGGCCTCAACCTCATCCTTCCTCCCATGCATACAACAGAACCTATGGTGGCCTTGACTTATACTTAAAACTCAAAACGTGTTTAGTTTGTCCATTTTGGGTGAAAGTAAAAACATGACCGCCTCCAAAGAGAGGACTTCCTACTCATGTACACAGTCCTGTCACTTCTTTATACATTCAAATTATTATGCACCATAAAAACCAGGGTAATTGCTCATATCTGATTTCCACTTTCCACCTACATTCTACATACTGGACCTTTAACGTGAATCAACGGTTGAGTGATGTGATCAGATGTTGACAGCTCTAAGTATCAGCCTATCATTAGAATCATTAGAATGCGTCTCTAGTGACCATTCGCCATCAGATCTCATTTCCCCGCCCGGTATGCAAATGATCACGTAGCTACATCATTGTTGTTGGTGAAAGACCAAATGCAACGTTGTTTTTCAGTCTGTCTAGTCTGTCTGACTATGACAGATCGGTCTTTTGTCTGTGTGTGTGTGTGTGTGTGTGTGTGTGTGTGTGTGTGTGTGTGTGTGTGTGTGTGTGTGTGTGTGTGTGTGTGTGTGTGTGTGTGTGTGTGGGTGTGTGTGTGTGTGTGGGTGTGTGAGAGAGAGACTGTGAGAGAGAGAAGGGCAAAGCTGATGCTGAGCGAATCGATGCAGCTCAACAACAAAATAAGATTTCACTCATTTTAAGTAGCAGGAAAAATGGAAAATCAATACACGGTGCTGGTCACGAATAAAATGACTGCATGTAAACACAGACAAGTGTAAAACATATCTTTTGGTATTAAACTACAGCAGGTCAGGGGGATGTCGGCTGAGTCCACAGGAAGCATTTGCATTCAGACCACTGACCGTGTAGAAAAGTGAATATCCCACTATCCTGAATAAAGGAAATATAAACGCTGCTGTCCGGCTCACATGCAGTATTTCAGTGATGGTGAGACGCTATTGGTTATTACAGTGAAACAATACATTTGTCAGATGCCATTTAAAGGAGCAGTATGTACGATTTTGGTTACTTTTGTCACTTCTGAAAATATTACAAAACAATTACAAACTGACATTTTCATGAATCACCGATTTATTTTATTTTCTCCATGACTAAGTATGTATAGTAATGAATAATTACATGAGGAGCGAGTCCTCTCTACGGGGACCGCCATGTTTATACAGTAGTAAAAGTGGATATACTATACATCTTCTGAGTCATAATGACAAATGAAGTCTACCATAGGTTCTCCTGCATGCTAAGAGGGGTGAGGGTGAGGTGATGGATACATGCAACTTCACCTCTAGATGACACCGAATCTTACACACTGCACCTTTAAAGGGTAATGAGGATTTAAAGAGAAAATGAAGTCAAGTTAAAATACATTTGAATCCTTTCAGGTGCGAAGGATATGTTTTTGTGGCTCAGTTCGCATTTTACTCAAGGATGTTTTATATTTCTAAATTAAGTTTGTAAGGTGCTGCACAGCTGCTCTCATCGTCTTTGATTTATTATATTAGGCATATTTTCCCTTCTTGAGAATTTGTGCACATATTAAGTTTTGTAATATTCAATATGCAACACATGCACAAAATAAATAGATGGAGCAGGTTATGAATAATTATGAATTTGTGTGTGTTTACTGGAGAGTTGAGCTATTCATAAACAGGTTGTTTGGTACAGATTCCAATTTCCAGCTGGAATGGTAAAGAGGATTCATTTCGTCAACACCACAAATATGATGACTTATAATTGTTAATTATCTCTGTTGTTATTATCATGATGACTTATGCAACATAATAACATAGTAAAAGGCTGCTCCTGAAGCAGTGGAGGATGGATGGTGTGTAAATCCAGGAGCATAAATCTGCATGTGGGCCCCATCATTAAGACGCAGTGGACACAGAGCACTTGTTATTGATATTGTATTGTGACTGTGGAAAGATTTCCTATTGGCAAAGTCCACTTCATCCCCTGCAGCTGCAGTGATGGAATAATCCTGCAATCTACAGCCTCAATATAACATATATGAAAATGATATAAATTATTATAGGGAAAGGGGCACGGCTCTGATGCTCCCCACACACCATTGTCCTGTGCACAGCCCCTCTTATTGTCTCTAAATTCAATAGTTTCCCCTCCTGTGTTTCTTTTTATTACTTGTCTCATTTATTGCGGTGCTGTGTCTCTTCATATCAGCCTTTGTAAATGAAGTTTTTGCAACAAAGGTTATTGAAATAAGTCCGCGGGATCCTCGAGGATAAGTGATGCCGGAGAGAGTTAATTGGCTTTTTGAATGTCGTATCCAAGTATTACCTGCTCAGGAACAGGTTACCATGGCGATCACCCTGTACTGTGGAGCGAGACACCTTTGTTAAAAGCAAGAGCTGAGCCCTGAGTCAGCCCACTAATCTGTCTTCATGAGTTCGGGCTTGAAATCCCTTTGGGTAGCACATGGATGTTTTATTAGAATCTGTTGTTTGTGGCTTCCTCTCACATTAGCCGACGAATATTTAAAAAGGTAAAAAAACAAACAAACAAACGTTTTAATTGTCCATTACCTCCTCAGGTCGACCAAGGGCCGGGGTCCCCGTGAGAAGGATGGCCCTCTTGGCGCTCTGAATGAGAGGAACCAGGATCTTCGTCCGGGCGGCGTTCCTGGACTTGAGGTAATGGGACTCGTCCACCACGACCACGCCAAACTGCTGCCTGGTCAGAGCCTCCACCAGGGGGCGTGAGTCCGTGGTGAGGAGGCCATAACCCAACACGGTCACCTTGCTGCTGCTGATACCCCTGAGGACACAGAATCCAATACTCATGTCACAATGTGGCCTTTAAAGTAATATCAGTGCACATTCTCTTGCACGGAGGCGGCCATGTTGTAATAGAAGCACAAAAATGAAACAATGAGTGGCTTGGAGGCTCCATGTGAAGTTCATCTGACTGCAATTTGTAACTTCACCGTGACATGCCACAAAATTCTACACACTGAAGCTGTAAATATTCTAATGTTTTTTTTCAATTTCATGAATAAGTAATTTATCCAATTAAAGGTCAGATAATGAAATTAAATAATGAGGATTTAGTGATATCTAGTGGTGAAGTTGCATGTTGCAGCTAAATAAATAGTCTTTACTTACATCTACTTATCATCAAAACATCATCATAAATCAGATGATTATACTGTATGTGCACCATTAGTATTATTTCAGCCAATAGATCCCATTCGACCAAATCTTGTGCATTGCCCCTTTAACAGTACTATCACCAACTGCAGTTCCACTCGAGAATCTCCTTTTCCATTGGCATATACCGTCCGCAGTGATCGTTAAATACAGCTATATACTCAGAATTAAGCCTGGATGCAGTGGAGCTGACTGAGTTTGCAGTAGCGCCTATAAAGTAGAGCAGAGGCGACTTTTTGAAAATGGCTGCCGCGTGGACATGATGAATGTGGAGGAGCTGTGAGGAAGACACACAGATGTGGACACAGTGCCACACTCCGACTACCACTGCAGCTTTTTCATAAATCTCCACTTCTGGGGCACTTAAGAAATCCATTCCTGGGCTTGTGCTGCAATTTCTATATTATCTGGCTTGTGCGCCAAGCCACACGTGCGCACGCGCATACACACGGGCATATTCACGGATAAACAAACACAAAAGCAACATTAAGTTGCATGAAACTCAATAAGCATCTCTGAGAAATCAGAAAACATTCCCAGCACCTGTCAAGCTCAAATTTCTCACACACACACACACACACACACACACACACACACACACACACACACACACACACATATCTCTGAGCTGAAATAAACCTCAGGTGCCACATCCCTGTTCTAAATAAGAACAAGTGAGTCAAAATACAGGGAGGAGGTGCTGCATAATTTTTTTTCAGGCCTCCTTCTTCAGTCATTAACACATCCAGTTCAAGGACACCTATTTCCCAGAGGTCTTTCACAACCTCTTTGTGCCCCAGCTGTGATGTGAGGTGGGGAGGCTTTCCTTTTTTTTTTTTACCCCTCTCCATGCCACAAATACGGAAAGTTTGTTTCATTCAAAAATACAAACTAAGTGAAGTAGGGGAAAGTTGAGGAGATACTAAAAGTAGCTCGACGCTGCAAACCAACGCGAACAGCTGAGAAAATGAGACGGCAGCATTTTCGTATACTTCCTGAATTAGGAGGAAAAATTCCACTCGTGTTCAATATTGCAGTCGTCACCTTGACGTGATTTGTCTGTCAAGAGCTTGTCAAGCGTCGGCCCCCGCCGGCTCCTGACACAGAGGGGCCCACTTTGAGATTCATTTGTCAGCCTCAGCTTCTCTGTCTGTCACACGTCGCCGCTCTCACACCGTGTGACCGGGTCTGCGGGAGGTTTTAATAGCATCTCTTTAGGTAAATCATCGCCACTTGTGTGCGGAGGCGGAGAGCAGGGACAGGTGCTGACATCAGCTCGTCGAGGACAACCTCCCCTTTAGTTCAAATAATGGCAACAGCTTTTCACTTCCATAATCCTGTGTACAATGAGCATAATCCTGTGGATTATGTGCTTTTCACTCATATCCCACACATATTTATGAGCTGTTAAGGGACCCTGTGTGCTCTCCTGCAGATACTGTGGCTCTGAATGGGCAATCTGCCTCCAGGCCTGACAGTTTAAATGGATGATATATTCCTTTCATTCATTTTGAATTCATGTATTTGTTCTTTATTCTGAAAAAAAAAGAAAAATTCACAAGCTCAAATGTGCGTGATGGTAAATTGATGTGGTTGTCTGTTTGGATTTTCAGATCAATCGACACATCAAGCAATATGAAAACAATGGCTTTAATGTTGTTTTTCAAGGGATGACAAATGAACAAAACTTCAAAGGTGCAGTGAGCAGTATTTCATTGACAACTAATGGAGACCACACTTCACCATCTGGCACCCTTCAGTTATGGTTTAAAAAAAACTCAAAAATATCTTTATGGTGTCCATTCTGAACAACTATAATACACACTGGACCTTTAGAGTGATCATTTCAAATGCATTTTTCACCTTGCTACAAGGAGGCAGCGTAACGAGATGCAACTTTTAAATATTCAAGACATCTCCGGTAGTGTTTAGTATCCAAATACCAATAATAAGCCCTTGTTGCAACTTGTTTTAGCTGCATTTATGTGACCAACGATGTCATATCACTGTGGAGAGTATATCCTGTATGTGTGGCCTGGCTGTGGTTGTGTGCATCACAGTGTGAAGACCTATACGTACATGGTGTGACTCTTGCCCTCCACCAGGTTGATGTCGCCCGGCTGCAGCTCGGGGATCCACCTCTCCAGCTCCTCGATCCAGGGATATTTCAGGGACGAGGGCACCACCACGAGGAGAGGCCACTCCTGCCTGTAGGCGCACGCCACCGCGATGGCCTGCACCGTCTTCCCAAGACCCATCTGGACCGAGCAAATCGACACAGGGCGAGAAGGAGGGAAAGAAAAACAAGTCAATCGCGCGGCGACACTGCGATAAATTGCATATGACGGCCGAGCTGATGCGAGGCCCAAGAGTAATAAGGTCTCAGAATGATTCTCGTGTCAAAACTGATTAGGCACGTGGGAGTGCAGCATGGGGCTGACAAATTAATTTGGAAGGCATGCAGCGACGTCTCAGGTGATTTTTTTCTCGAAAACAGATTTCATGAGTCAGCATCGTGTGTGTGCTTACCTCATCCGCGATCATACATCTGTAAAGCAGAAGGGGAAACTTGATCAGATGGGTTCTGAGAGGGGGAGAAACACCACACAAACCAAGTTGCTTTGAAAGGACAGAGTTCATAGTGTGAGGTTTAGAAGGACAGCAGTGCCCTGCAGCAGGAGGGCTTTGCTCAAGGGCACAACAGCGTTAATCACAGGCACATTTATTCTGGTACACAATCCCAACTTGTCCAGGGATTTACACCAGAAACTCTGCAGTCACATCCCACATGTCTCAACCTTTCCTGACCACACTGAAAAGTCGAGGAGGGATACACACACACACACACACGCACACAATTTCAAGTGTGTCACCTGTGATTGAGAGATGCACCGGCGCTTTGTTTGAGTTTGAGGAGTGTTGCTGCCATTCAATATTAATGCTGTTGTTCCTAATGAATATTTCACATTCAGATGTAGCAGTGAGACTTTGGAGAGAGAGAGAGTTTGTTGCACTGGGGTTCATCTGGATGTTGGGAAAAGAAAGTAGCATGGGGACATGGGCAGAAACACACAATCACAGTTTGATTCCTGATGTATGTAAAATAATAACAAATGTTGCAATGAACCTGTCTACGGGTAAAGGAGATCTACTGGCCGAAATGGAATATAGAATAATGCAACAGGCGTTATAGTCATTAACCCAGAGTGGGTACTTTAAAATGACATCAAAGGTGGGTCCTCCATGCAATAATGCTTGAATAGATACACTGTATACTGTCACATCATATATTCAGTAATAACGACGTGCTAAAGGTACTCGTACATGCTTTAGGAGTACACACTGTGCCTATAAGTGATCACGCTAAAATCAAGACCAACGTTTTACGGCATTACTGACAGGTGTATTGTGGGCAATGGCTGTTAATGTAAATGTGCTCATTTATTATTGAGATCATTGCTGGGGCGAAGTTAGGGTACACGCAACAATTGTTTTGTGAATTGACAGAAATGTAATCTACACCCGCTAATCCGGATTAATTTTTTTATTCATATTTGCGTGAGATTAACCTGCGATTGAACCTAAAGCCAGGAGCATCAGTTCGGCGGGTTTGTACAGCAAACAGAAGTAACAGCCGACAAGTTCCCTTCACACCTCAGGACAAGGACCAGCTCGACACATGCCCTCAGATGAAGTGTGCCCCGTGGACACACACTACATCAACCTCTGCTTCCCTCTGCCCACTGTATTTGGGCCCATTGTCGCCGCCTTGCTTATTCATAAACGCTTCCAACATCATGTCAGAGCAAATAGTGCAACAGAGCGGCTCTGAATACCTCAGACACACACTCTCATTATTCTTTCTCCTCCTCCTCCTCCTCCACCTCCTCCCCCCATCTCCGCCCCATTTCTCTCTTTCAGCTGAGGAACATGATTAATGTGCACCTTGCCACTGGTGGTTTTTCTAATTGCCAGCACACCGGCCCAGTCAGCGCAATGTATGCATCCGCACACACACACGCACGCACACACACACACACATTCTCTCTCTCTCTCTCTCTCTGGGGTCTTGTGTGTGAGAAATAATGCACATAAAGGAAACGAGATGCAAGAAATACACAATATATGAAGGAAAGGAAGTCCACACACAAATACAGACACATGTAAAGTTATACAGTGTGTAAGCATGTGTGTGTGTGTGTGTGTGTGTGTGTGTGTGCGTGCGCATACATATACCCACCTACACACACCCACAAACTAGGGAGGGAGTGCGGCTGGGGCAGGTGCTTGCCATTTCTCAACACATTAATCATCCTCCTTTAAATAACCCGAGTGTCGCCTTGACGCTTTGAGACTGCGAGGATGCTGCAGTGCTGTTGCCTGACGACGGCACGGCCCGCCGTCAAACCCATCTTTTTAATGTTATCTCCCATGCCCACAAGCCCCAAAGTGTCAGAGGAAATGGCCACCCTCCTCCCCGCCGACACCAACCCTCCGCGCCGCCCGAGCTGGCTATGATTATTTGATGGTTTCGACCTCTGCGCGCTGATGTGTTGCATGGCCCCCACGTCTAACCCCAATCTTCCACTCCGGCTCCTGCCGCCTTCTGAGGACCAGACATGCCAGAGCACAGTGATCAGCGGGGGGAAGCTGCTCAGAGGTTAGATGCTGCTCAAAAGGCCGACTCGCACGATGCTATGGTGAACCGTGCGCTGGGTTCACAAGAGCAGGAAGGCTATGTGGTGTGGATGTACTTCAAATCCAATCCAAGTAGCCTTTAGCAGGAAAGGTTTGGGCCCGGTTCTTTTTTTGCCCGGAGTGTGGAAAATAGAAGACAGCTCCATGTTTGAAGAGTGTGTGGGACTTTATGAAGGCAAAGTTTAAAGTCAGGCGATGGAGCAATCGAAGATCTCTAACTTCAACACAATCTTATGTACCTAAAAGCTCTTTATTCTTGCTTTTTCTTCCAGTGGTGCAGCAGCTGCAAAACACCTATTTTGGTAAATACATTACATGCATGTGTCCACCCACAGCTAAGCAAAAAATATACACAATCTCATGAGAAAACAAATCACCCCCATTTAATAAAAATAAGCGAGTTAGAAAAAAATCCACCCCCCGAAAAAATGTGACTGATTGAGATCAAAACCATAGTTAGTATCAGGCTTAAAACAAGTTTAATTCCTCCAAAGTTGACCATTTGAATATTGGAGTCAATGGGGGGGTGACTCACTTTTGGAGCCAGCCTCAAGTGGCCACCCGGTGAACTGCAAGTTTCTCCTCTTCTGTATTGGCCACATCTGTCAGCCCTGCAGGTTGCCACTTGGTTGGCTGGAGTGTAAACCATAAACCCCGTGTCCACGTTGAATTCTACATTATAATATATGAACAGGTGCTGTGCAAATGTCATTTTATACAGGAAGAATTATAGAATATTTCACAGGGGTCTCATCAATACAAATTGATGAGTCTTCAAAATAAGCTCAATACTCTAACAAATATGTTATGTTCCTATGTCAACCATTACGGGATGACTTCAAACAGAATCATCTTCCTTTGTCTGAGATAAAGTGGCACTTTACCGATTTTACACATGAACATCAGATCAATCAAGTCAGTCCTCAGCGTGTGAAAACAGATCCATGGCATCTTTTGTGCTTTTGAAAATAACACAAACCCCTGGTGATGTCATCAATATAGACTCATGGAGTAAAAACCTGTGTGTGTGTGTGTTTGAGCAGAGGACAAACTCCATCTCTGACTGTCATAAGGAGACACAACACAGTGTGTATTGATCGCCTTCTGCATCAGAGGACCGGGCCATATTCAATCACAGCAATGGCTGTGGTCTTTTAGACACACCTCTAGGTAGATAGCAATTTCCATGGATACCTTTAAGCAGTCGTGGAGCAAGTACTCACATATTTTAATGAGGTAAACAGACAATAATAAATAAAATGTGCAACTACACCCACCACTCCTTTTTAGTAATGGTGAACAAAAGCACACATCAGAGTACCAATGTAAACTTCTTGTTCAAACTTTCCAAACTACACAATCAACCACATCTCATAGGTTTTTATGACCATATCGAACTGCAACTGTCCCACATTATCCCTCGTCTAACTCCATAAATCTCTCTCGCCCTCCTACACAGACTGACGCAGAGGGCTCAATAAGTATTGCAACAACATTCGATGTTTCGCTTTGGTGCACTTGATGTTTCCATTTGTGAGACAAATGCACAATGACAATTAAATCTAAAAGGTAAAAAACACATCCATGAATCTGCCTACACTGTTATATACCTAACATCAATCTGTGAAGTGATCAGTGGATTGCAAGAGTTACTTCATAATGAAGCGCTCTGATGTTTATTTCTTTGTATGACAGGTGAAAGAATCCACCTTAGGTAATCCTATATTCCACAGAATTGTTCCACTCCTTTCCAAAAGTCTAAAAAGTCTGAAACTGAATGCGAGGCTTCTGCTTTACTTCAATGTGGAGTAAACACATAAAGAACAGCAGGCTGCATTAGATCACGATTACTGTCAATAAAGATCAATTTTAGCTGAAGTCGTCCTTGCTGTGTGTCTGCATGTGAGTGGATGGGGAGATGACAGATTGTGTTAGTGTGGCTTTATAATTTGTCAGTAACAATGAGGTTTTCCATTCCCTGGTTTCATTGCGTCTGGAAAACTACCAAACCAGAGGCTTTCCACGCTGCAAAATTTTCTCCCTCACCATCAGAAAATGTAGATTATGTAAACAATGAACTCTAACACTATTTTATGCATGTGGATTATGCTGACTTAATGCTGGAGTAAAGACTTCCATACCTGACAATGGCTAACGATTGACAAAGGAACTAACATTTAGTCTGTGATCATTTTAGTTCTGACTCCACCCATAACATCTAATGATAGCGTTGCTTTTGCAGGTCCCCAGAGAGCAGCGATGCCAGACACGGCTCATCTTGTCACCCTGGAGCCAATTGACTGAGGTAGCTGTCCGCACAGTGCACAGAGCCAATTGACTCCTGACCCGCCTGTGCAACAAAGCAGTGCCTCCCAGTGTTCCTGAATCAATACGCCTGCTCTGCATCACAGCGGCAGTGCTCAGGTTGGCTCCCCATGACCTCCCTGAGAACCTGAGCACACATCGATGGAGTGAGGAAGAGGAGGGTGAGAGAGGATGGGAGAGTCCTGGCCCTTCATCCCTGCAATTAAAGCTCACCGCAGCCAAACACTCTCAGACTTTACTCAGAAACCTCAGATTGGACTAGTTTTTTCTTTCAAAGATACCAACATATAGCGGCAACCTCTGGGGCTGACGGATGAGGATGATGCAGAAGTGTTTAACATGTTTAAAGCCTGGTACAAACTACAGTTTTGGTCTCAACAAGTCACACATGACAGCTGGACGGGAGGTGATTTCTTTCAAACTCACTTATTTTATTCTATCGAGTTTCAAGATGACATCCACACATATAAAGGCTGTGATGCTCTGCTTACCGTCCATTCCTTGACAAAGCAAACTCCATGCCCTCTCTTTGGAATGGCATCAAGCGCTGCAGGAGCTTGTGTGGAAGGCCTGACAGTTGCTGTGACCATCTTGTATCACAGTGAGGGGTCTGTGCGCCATTATTTTCCATTTTCATATAAGAGTCTTCATCAGTTTCTTGATTCTTGCTGAGCCATTCAGCTCGGACTCTATGCTGGAATAAACAAAACAAATACATCTTTTACTTCATTTGTGAATGCTGATTCAAGCATACATTCTACACGTAAGATCACATTTTATTACATTACTTGTCATAACTGATTTAACCCTGTTTTCTTACAACGCTGTGCAGCATTGCAGTGCTGCCTAGTTGCACTGACAGCAAAGGCATGATTTGAAGCTGGGTGATGCAGCATGGTGCACGAAGAAAGTCAGAATTTCCAATGAGATGGTAAAAGTTGCCTCCAGTCTCAGCAACAGTGCAGCTTCTTGTTGCTCCACCTGGTTCACTAACAACCCCACACAGACATCACTGTATCAGGAAGCACAAGCATATGGTAATTCTGGTACTGTCACAATACATGCGTAGCGGGAGTAGGAACATGCATTTGTGATTGAGTGATATTTGCAGACATTATATCAGGATAAAAATGTTCAAATCAGGCAACATTTGTTTTGGTACATGTCAAATTGTTGTCAATGATTTCTAGTCATAGTGGCATGTGCTTTAAGGCTTTTTAATCAGCACTCATCATTGATATGGATTTGCAGCCTCACTGTGAATGAATGCTATTATATAACTGTAAGGTTTGTGTTTCCATATCTTAGATTTAATCATGACATTATTCAATAGATAAGTGTTTATCATCTATTCCACATATGTCAGAGTCAAGGCCCGCGGGCCAAATCAGGCCCGCGAGAGGGTTTTCTATGGCCCCCTGGATGATATTGATTTATTATTAGAACCGGCCCGCAGGCAGCAGCAAGCCAGCAGCCCGCAGATGTTTTACACGCACCAATACTACATTTCCCACAATGCACCGAGTGGGGGGCGCCCTCATTTCATTATTTATCAGCAGTCATTAGCTTAACAGCAAAACTTAACTTTCAGATACCCATCAAAAATGGCAAAACGGAAGGTGGACACTGAGAACCGGGGATTTCAAACAAGGTGGGAGTCGGAGTACATGTTCACGAAGCTCGCTGGAAAACCTGTGTGTCTTTTGTGCGGAGAAAATGTGGCGGTAATGAAAGAGTATAATCTGAGACGGCATCGTGAAACGAAACACACGGACAAATACAAGGATGTGGACATGGAACAAAGGCTACAGAAGGTTGAGGAATTAAAACAAGGCCTCAAATCTCAACAGGCTCTGTTCAGAAAAGCCAAATTGCAAAGCGAGGCTGCTGTCAAGGCCAGTTTTATTTTGGCAGAAGAGATCGCTAAATCAGCCCGGCCATTTACAGAGGGGGATTTCATCAAAAACTGTATGCTTAAAGTTTGTGACGAACTTTGCCCAGACAAAAGGCAAGTCTTTTTAAACGTGAGCCTGAGCAGAAACACCATTGCTGAGCGAGTCGACCGGTTGTCCATCAATCTAAAAGAGCAGCTTGTGAAAAAGGGAAAAGATTTCATCGCATATTCCCTGGCTGTGGATGAGAGCACCGACATTTCTGACGTTGCCCAGTTGTTCATTTTCATCCGGGGAGTGGACTCCAGCCTAAACGTGACAGAGGAGTTTTTGGCGATACGTCCTATGCATGGCACAACTACAGGACATGATTTGTATGAAGAGGTGTCAAGATGTATAAATGAGATGGAGCTGCCTTGGGAAAAACTCGTGGCTTTGACAACAGACGGAGCACCTGCGATGTGTGGACACAGGAGTGGACTGGTGGCGAGGATACGGGAGAAGATGCAGGAGGAAAACGTCAGAGATGAGCTGACAGCTTATCATTGTATCATACACCAGGAAGCGTTGTGTGGTAAAGCCTTGAAAATGGAACATGTAATGAGCACCATCACACAGAAATGCTTTTGTTTTTTAAAACAAGCC
>JAFBJT010110273.1:97476-120426 GCA_016785325.1 Chascanopsetta lugubris
CTCTCTCTCTCTCTCTCTCTCTCTCTCTCTCTCTCTCTCTCTCTCTCTCTCTCTCTCTCTCTCTCTCTCTCTCTCTCTCTCTCTCTCTCTCTGTGACGGAGGCGACTCCAGCCTCCTCTCCAGCCAATTGCGCCTCCTGTACAATGGAAACTAAGCGGTCGAGTAGCAGAGTGGATGGAGGGCAGAGCTGCCTGGCAGGTAGGTCCTGCACTTTCCAGACACCTTGCTATAGAGTGGGCATAGACCTCTTATGCCTGTATTGATTATTCATTTCTGGGATGTTCCTTAATGTAGCCTTTTCAGCATATTATTATTATTTTTTATTGTTGATTCTGATGATTATTGCCGCTCAGATTGAACACATGTTTCACAGCTGCAGTTGTCTGTGTCTTCCTTATCGTTGCATGGCAGCAAGTCAGTCAGCAAGTGTGCAGGCTTTATGTTTGGCTTGTTAAACTCAGCGCAGCATGGAATTTGGTGTGCCGTCGGGTGCCATGTTGCTCGCCGAGCCAGAGCTTTTCCCCAAAATCTCCCCTCCACTTTGCCAATGCTGCTTCTGCTTTTCATTATGGGGATAATTAACTGAGATCAGCCAATCAGAGGCTTGGCTCCACATTGTTCTCCAGCCAAGCTCATCTGCCGTCTCCCTTGCTCGCTCTGTTTATTCTGCAGGTGTTTGTGTGTAAATTGACTTTTAATGACTCTGGTGGACTTTTTAAGTTATTCCTCCATCAAAAGGCTGCGCAGATGAAAACTGCAAGGCTTGCATGTTAGTTTTCTGTGTTTATTGTTTCTCCTCCTAATTGCCTAGATTGATATTCCCTTGGAAGCCCTCCTGTGGGATAGGTAATGGATTACCTACATGCTCTGCTGTGAATTTAATTTATTAATGCCAGCTGCTTGTGCCACTGCTGCACCACATCATGTTCACATTGCCTTATGTGACCTGGAGGCAGATAGCCGCGCAATTAGAGCCTCATTTCTGCTTGTTTATGTTTTTTTTTTTTTTCTTAATTCCGTCCGAGCTATTACAGGCTTTTTTTCAGTTGCCCTGAAATTGAGACTGGCAGTGTGTGAAAGTGATATAATTTCATAGGCTTTGCACTAATCATTTTCTGCTGCAATTATATAGCTCCCCTGTCAGTTCTTCTCTTGCTTTGCAATTAGCGGAAATGGCTCGAAAACGGGAGATTAGTTACTCACTTAAGCAAAACACAGAAATCAATTTTATTGCAGGAGCATGAATGTGATCCAGCATTAGTAACCTAATTAACTGTTTATATGATGCTTGCTTATATTTGCCAGGCTGCACGTTGTCTTGCACTGTGCTCACTCTAAGTCTGTGTGTTTGTGGGTTCATCTAGAAGTCAGGATTCAATTGTGTAGCCATAAAATGTTTGGCTACCTTTTGCTGTGAGTGAGGAGATGCAGTCTGAATGCCTGGTAATTGGCAAGGCGGTGACATAAAGCTTTAACCCGCAGACATGGCATTACCTTTTGTGTTGGTGTCTGTGCTTTTGTCTCACGATAGCAAACACGGCACTGTTTAGTATTCCACATCTCCGCAGACAATATCCCAGATGTTTGGCGCCGCTCCTGCCGTTGTCATTTTTATGTGACACTTGCAAAAGCTCATCAGCAGCAATAAAGCTTGAATTATTTTCCAACACGCAAGCTGTGCCTGCGTGTGGAAAGATACTGCTCCTTGATGTTTTTCATAACGCTTGTTTCCCCGTGTTTTGAAAACCATCGGTGGGTTCTCGTCGCGATCACTCAGGCGCTTGTGAAGGTGATGGCTTGTTCTCCTCTGCCCCGTGTTTGGCTCACATCTCCTTGTCCTGTCAGGAGCAGAGCTGCATGGGGATAGAGTAGCAAATGGAGGAGGGGGGGGGGGTTGAGTGTCCCTCACCTGCAGTTGAGCTGGTTACAACCCAGACAAGAGCTGTGCTCAATGCAGCCTGAGCGTAACACAACAGAGTGAAGATGAGAGGGAAAGGTCAGCAAGACGGGGATGAGGGGGGTGGCAGGGGTCTGTGTTTGTGCTTGTATGAAGAGGAAAAGAGTTTGTGTGCTATCGCCAGGACGCTCCTGTGCACTTCTCCATCACTAAGAAATTTCTCATTAGCTTGCCATCAAACATAATTGTGTGTGAGAGTCCGGTGCACAATTAACTCAGCTCAGATGTCGACCACCATGATGATCCATTCGTGTGTGTGTGTGTGCGCGTGCACGTGCGTGTGGAATTCATTTCCATCAACAATGACTGTGCAGAGACTTTGCACTAATATATGGGCATGTTTGACTGTTGTATTCAGATTGTATTGGGATCTTTATTCCACCAACTGATGAGAATTGTTTCCATTTTACAAGTACATTTCTAACCATATTACCGTCATATATTATTATTTTAATTCCCTGTTAATACAAAGGTGTGTGTGTGTGTGTGTCTGCCGCCATGCCACCAAGCATGGCGATAAAGGTGGTGTGAAGAGGCGGTGTGACGCTGAACGATGCCTGAGGGAGGCTCTTTAAGGTTGCTGCGCTCTGCGGCGACTGTAATACCAATGAACCACTCCCTGTCAGCCACAGCACAATACGCACAGGCAGACGGCACGTCTGAGGCTTGACTGCTGTGTCTGTGCATGTGTGCATTGCATCAATGCTTTGTGGTGCGAGGGTGCGCGAGAGGCTGTTGAGCATCAATCAAAGGGTGATGACTCTGTGTCCATGCCTGTCAAAACATTTTTTGGGAGGAGTGCATTGTTTGCAAAATTAGCATTCATTGTACGGTCCCCACCACTCTGTGTGCACACACACACACACACACACACACACACAGGCTCAGTGTGAAGTCCTGAAGCCAGCCAGCTTAGCCGCGGCTGCACTGTCCGCTCAGCAGCTCTGGCCATAAAACCTGGAGCGCCCACGGCCAGACTCAGCCGCACCGCTGTCAGAGCAACTTTTACACTCCACTCGTGTGTGTGTGTGTGTATGTGTGATAGCTGCAGCACTGGCACTAAATTACACACATTCTCTTTTTTCATTTCAGACATTTAACTTGCACTCCAATTTGCAGCGGCTGCAAATGGCAGCACTTGCGCCTTCGACTCGGAGCAAGGAGGGCGAAAATGCACAATGATGATAGTCTTGTCACACATGAGCAAACATGTAAACAGCTCTGGTTGAATTTAGAAACCGATGATGGGGAGCAGAAAGAGCCTAATGGTGAAGATAAGGGCACCTTAGAGCCAGAGGGGGAAAAAAGATATTGAGAGGAGAGAGTTGATTGTGTTATAAGACGAGCAAAACACAATGACAGATTACCTGGCTGCAAACTGCACACAATACACTCTCCAGATGTAATCTAGATGAATGGCTGTAGCCTGGGGCATCACTCGACCGTTTGTTGAATCCAAGGAGAAACGTTCCTCACAGATCTGCGAAGATGCCAATCAGAAAAGCTCATATTCAACGTTGTGGCTCGTATGATCAAATTTCAAATAATACGTGTTAAGAAGTCGTCGTCTGTGTTAACATTAAGCGGCCGTGTTTATTCCTCTTGTGAAGAATTAATGCTCCGAGAGGCAGCTGAAGAAAACCAATGCGCCAAATGGCAACTGTTCCCTGGCACGTCTCTCCCACCTATCATCATCATCATCATCATCATCATCCTCATCATCATCATCCCAGTCTGCTGTCAGCTCTGGCTGCAAACTGAGGTGTCACGGGAAAGGAGATTATGAAGTGAGCAGGGATTCCACTTGACCTTTTTTGCCTGGCACCGGGAGGTGGCGACGTTGGTGAATGGGTGGGGGTGAGGGGAGGTGGGGTCGCACCAAGACCGTGTTGGGAGATGCAGCCAGGCCTTGGCACCATCGGATGCCAGTGTCAGCGTGGCACCTCGCCCACGGGCTGAGACGGGAGATTAGATGGAAGGAGGGAGACGGTGAGAAGCCAGGACACGGGTCGGTACATGGGGTTGTGATGGGTAAGACTGATCGGGATGACGTGATCTTATTCAGGAGAAGAAATGAATCAGCAACTTTTTTGTTTACTCGGAAAAACACCGGGTGATAATTGCTTTGTGCTTCTCAGTGAAGAGGATTTTGTGCTTTTCAGTTTTTCATATCCCTGTAAAATGATTGCTGCATAAAATAAGAATGTTAACTTGCACTCCAGGGATTTTTTCTCATGTAGATAAAAAAAAAAAATCAATGAATAAATGGAAGTCACTTCCTGAGAAAATAAAAATAATGATTAGTTGCTTCCCTAATAGGATGTTTATCAGTTATCCGTCATCAATCTAAGCATTGATTTGACAGAGCTGTCAAGTGAAGTGCCTGGAAAGTCTCTCGTTGGTATATACTGTATGTATACAGGTTTTTTTTCCAATGTTGTGTCAATATCCTGTTGCAGTTTGTCTACCCCGGCCCAGCCAGTGTCACCCTGTAGTCAAGCTATAAAGGAATTTGCAGAAAACCAGAGTTTGCACACTAGACGATCTGAAATTTATGTGGCACCAAATGGCAGAGGATTTTCAGCTGAGAAATGCTATCTTCCCCCATTGCTTTCTGAATTCCTAATGCCTGGTTTTACGAGGTTGGTAGGGGTGCCTTTCCCTGTTGCCTCCACTGCACTCCCATCTCTGCACTCATCCATTATGTATGGCGCATCGGCACGCACAGGCCCAGGAATACACACACACACATGCACACACACACTACTTTTACTTTTTCACTCTGACTCGCACAAATATTTCAGAGTTGCTGACATCCCGTCTGCTGTCAATCTGCGCGACCTCGGTGTCACAGCCGCTTCAAACCCCCCCTCACCCCGGACACCACAGCGCTAACCCCGTGCCTCTTTCATCGGCAGGTCAGCAGGGGTCATGAGGGCGTCGGAGGCCCCGGTGGCTGTTCAGAGCAGCTGAAGCAGACATGGGCAGAGAAGTCTCGGATGGCAACTGCAGGCTCGGTCTCATCGACTTCACCAGCCACATCCTCCTTCGCCTCAACCACCACTGGCTTCGTATCAAGTACGTCTGGTGTTTATTGTCTTTAATGAGAATAGTTGAGTTAAAATCTCTCAGGGAACAGATTTCAAGAGTTAATATGCATTTCTACCATCTGTGCCATTAAACGTTTTGCAGATGAAAGAGCCACAGTTGATAGAGAATAAAGTTTAGTGAGCCTCAGTCAGTTTTCAGAGGGTTGGACAACATGATAAATATGACTTCTTTATTTAAAGATGTCAACACAGATCTGTTTTAATGGTGGTTTAAAGGACGTAGTCCACAGAAACCCACCAATTACATTTCAACAAATATATATTTCATTATTGGTACGAGATCCCAGAGTGTCATAATTAGTTCAGTTTTTCAACAGTCTTTTCAGTTACATGATGGTGGAAAGGAAACATTTGACTTTAAACGCTTTGATTCAGTGTTGAAATGAAATAGATCATATATAATTCACCTGTGGTGCAGCTAAGTAAAATGGGAATTCATTCACTGAAAGCATAAATTATTCTGACTGGCAAAGGCTTGAATTCCTTCCTGTTACAGTGAAGCAGCAGCTGTAGATCATCACTTATTCGCCATAATGTGACATTATATATACTGTACGAGTTTAATATCAGGAAATATATGCTACTGTCTGTTTCCCGTCTCATAAGGGACCAATTTGCCTCCTCCTAAATTCTCAGACGTTGCTTTAATGTAACAGTCAGGATCCAATGATGATCCATATTACTTATGCAGTCAAAACATCAGGGATTCTAAACAGGCACACAGTGCAATTACCTCAGCCTTGAGAGATGAGACGGTGAAATTCAAATGCATCAAAGTCTGAAGTCAAATTTACTCGAGCACTTCAGTCCCATGATAAAACGTGTTTGGGAGAATGAGTGATTGGGTGAGGGACAAAATAGCTATCCATCACCAGCCGGGCTCTTGAAAATATCTGTCCAATATTGCAAATCTTGGAGCGAGTGACTCGAGAGACTTCACTCATCAAAATGTCAGCAACAGACACTAAATATTCCGAGGCGTGCGCGGCACTCTGGAGTATTAAGCTGTTTTCTTTGAGAATGTAAAAATAATGTAAAGCAGCAGCTGGTGTAGCTTTTGTCAAACCTCTGACAGGTCATTGAAATTCAACATCTGACTCCTCCACCGCCAAGCTACATTTGAGTTCGCCTCTCAGCCCGGCGCCGCCTCGGTTTAAGCGGTACATTTGCCAGGCGGCAGACCTCACTCGAAGTCAATTGCTCTGACACGGAGGAATTGGATGCCACCTTTTTAAAGAGAGCGGCTCCTGCTCGCCGCCTCAGCTCTTCGGGGACGGAGATAAACAATCAGCTCTCCGCCAGCCGCTTTGCAGCTCAGCGATCAGATAGGAATATGACTCTGATCACTGCCGGGCAAATAGGTTGAGGCCCCGGCTGATTGGTGACCGGCTCAAACACACACACACACTCAGTCTGTCAAGCACATACTGGAGTAAGTGCTGTCATGTGTAGATTGAGTTTTGATGTACAAAGTGAATTTGAGGCCGTTTCTAATTAAGCTATTAATCATAGCTCTCATGTACCAGATGTCTGCCCTCCCTTCTTGTGTGTGTGTGTATGTGTGTGTGTGCACACATACACACATGCGCGCGCATGTGTGTGTGTGTGTGTGTGTCGCTGCATGGGGCCTAACTGCATAATGAGGCTATATCAGCAGCATGAACTCACACCAGGACTTCAACATAGGGAGGTCATGGTATTACACACATAAATCTTGCAATGGGCCATAGGTGCATGACAAATCATCTTGCATAATGTGGACCTCCTTTTTTTTTTCTTTCTTTTTTTTTAATACATCTAAAAGACTTGAAGCTCGGAAAGTCTCCAAGTAACCAAAGAATGAGTCCTCCCTGTCAACATTGCAGATTTGAACTTAAATAGTTTTGTTTTGATAATTAATATCTTTTGTTGAATTTATAAAGAGGCATCTCCTGTTGGGATGTGAATCAAATTAAAACATAATTTGATTAAATAGCATTTTTAAGGCCAGCTGACGTGTAATAAATCATATTTTGATACATATTTGTGATGACACAAATCCGTTTAATGGCAAGTGAAGTTTAATATAAGGAAATCACATTGTAATTAGGAGGTTGATCTTGTCCAGTGTGTGGACTCTCAAACCCAAATCCATTTACATATGGTGCCATCATGAATATTATAAGTTCAGTCTCTGCTTCAGTCTCTGCCCGACATGTATGAAGTGCAAAATATTTTCGTGGCAGCTCCGTGGGAATTTCATATCTTTACGCATGAGGCGAACCACCATCGTAACTCCTGCTGTATTATAGCTTTTCTTTCGAAATAACATCCAGAAGACCGGGTTTTAACACTCCTCAAGGAATGATGCAGCACCAATGAAGAGCAAGTGAGGTAGGTCTCATTTATCACTACATTAACGGACAGAATATCAATTTTTATAATGAGGTTTCTACAATTGATTGTAGTTCCTGCATATACGCCCATATTTCCAGCTAATAATTAAATTAAGTCAGATTTGCATTTTTTTTTCTCTTGAAATTATGTTGATCAATTTTTTCATCCTTCT
Source organism: Chascanopsetta lugubris (assembly GCA_016785325.1). Taxonomy (NCBI): domain Eukaryota; kingdom Metazoa; phylum Chordata; class Actinopteri; order Pleuronectiformes; family Bothidae; genus Chascanopsetta; species Chascanopsetta lugubris. The sequence continues at coordinate 105,092 of JAFBJT010110273.1, forward strand.
TGCAGTATCGAGATGAAGAATATGAAGAAGATGATGCCTCCAAATCCTTTGTACTCATACTTCATATTTATGTTTGTGTACTCACAGAAAGCTGCTCATGCACTGAATTTTACCTCAATTTCAAAATCCTAATTTTAGAATATATTTAAATATACATTTTCTTAAGTTGTGTTTTATCTGAAACCGTAAGCCCGGTCCAGTCTATTAAAATGTGTTATGAGATTATGTTTGAAAATAAACAAATAATGATATCGCTTATGCATCTTGACATTTTGTTTTTGAGTTACAGTTAAATGTAACATCTGACAGTCAATCAACTTTCTCATGCTACGGTGTCACTCTCCGTTTCCCAGGTTCTCTCTACTTGTCAGCACCTCCCTGTAAGACTTTGCAATGAGAATGTCCGATACCGCCGACAGTGAAGCCACAAAGGTTCCCGAGGCCACGGACCCGGCGTCGCCTCTGAAGGACAACGCCGCCAAGTCTGAGGTTTCAGAGCCGAGCCAGAGCAACAGAGATGAGTACGGCAGCAACAGCAAGAGGGATGCACAGGTAAGGAACGGTGACACCTCATGGAGCTTTCGAAAACAACAAAGTCCTCTTCCTCTAGTGGCCAGTATCTGAATGATTGAGCTCAGATCAACATCTCTGCAAGCTTATATCCAAACGTGGTTTAATGTGTCAGCAGCCCAGTCGAATTGAGCTGACGACTTTTGACACTTTACCAAATATTTTCACTTTCCACCCGCGCTCATCTCCATGACAACTCAGTACCAGTCAACGTCAAACACAAAACTGCCCCCGGGAACACCTGTCACCTGCAGCGTTCCCGATGATTTTCTCAGCTGTTTCTGCAAGCAAAAAGTATTTTCAAAAAAGTGGAGCGTGCACAGACTGAAATAATAATAATATGGGACTCAACTCTACTTTGCCAGCAGGTCAGTCAGCGGGTGAGAGACTCGTTACTCCTCTCATTCAAATCACCACTCGCATTGATCTCTTGTATCCTCCATGGGAGATGTTTAAGCAGCGATCTACTGGGGATCCTCGGCAGCAGCTGAGATCACTTTCAAATAAACTGCTAATTAATTAGGTCTCTGTGTCACTGCAACAAATGTGCTTTGGGATGGCAGGAAATCTCCACTTGTTAATTTGGGTTTTAAAAGGAAAGCTGGTGCTGACTGGTTTATGTCCATAGAGGAATGGATGCTAAAAAATACCACAAGTGGCAAAACAATTCTAAATCTCCCCAAGGGTGGTAAAGGAAGTAAAAAATCCAAGAAAGGAATAGGATTGTCCCTTTTGGCCGCAGCCTAAAAATAGGATTCAGGCCAATCTGGCCTTGTGGTTGGAGGCAGCCAGAGCGCAGGAGCCAGGCAAGCAGATAATCTGGAGCCCAAATCCTGGCTTATCTACCAACTTCCTGTGTCTGCGTTTGCCGGAGGAACAGAATGACACCAGCATGGGGGAGCCGCAGTCGAGGGAGGACGGAAAAGAAGGGGACGTGGGAGGAGAGGAGTGAGAGAAGGAGGGATGGTGGGAAGGTGGCTTGAAGGAAAAGAGAGAATGCAGGCGTTGGAGAAGAGAATAGAGAAAAGGAAATATACAATTTAAAAGGAATAGTTAAAGATGGGGTTGTAACGAGATGAAAAACACCATCCTTCTCTTGGAAATGAAAAGTTGAAATCACTGGCAATGAAAAAACACTCCCAAGCCGATTCAATAGACAGTGGGATTCAGCTGCTGAGGCTTGGAGGCTAATGTGGGCAAACCACACAGAGTTTGTATGACCATTCTATATAGGACAGTGTATGAACTTAGTATCTCCAACTATTGGAGAAAGTTTGTTTAAAACTAAAGCCAATAACCATTTACTTAAAATGAGGTGGTTTATGTTGCTGCGACCTCTGCTGTGTTATTCCTGACCTCTCCACATGAAGGCTATCTAACTACTTACTGCTCATTGGCCTTCTTCTCCCTAAATCTCTGCCTGGCATAATTATTCTGAGTCCAAGGGATATGTCAACATATGCCGACGGCTCTGACGCCGGCGACCTTTACAATTATAATTTCAGGCAGGAGCTAAAGCTGAAGCTAATTCTGTCGCACTGCATACGAGCCACGGACAAACGCCTGTACTGCTCGTTGTGGCAAGGATGGAGGTGCATGGGGAGATTTCGTTATGGGGGGATAACGAAGAGGGGATGCAGAAAAGCATTCCGACGGAGGAGAGAGGAAGGGGCTTTGCAAAGAGCGGGGTGACTTTGCCACCATCTGCCTCCAGCTCTGTCCTTTGCAGCAGGACAGGTGGCTGGTGGCCGCCCTACTTCTGCTGACTTCAGCCCTTTCTCTTCCCCTCTCCCCCATTTTTTCCCATTCCTTTATCTCCTCCCGGCATTGTTCAGTCCCCACCGGCCCCACGCCACTCAATTAGCTGGTGTAGCGGTGCACTCACAGTCCCAGCCCTCCCCCCGCCCCCTCCACTGCCGCCACCTCCCCTCCTCCCCGTCCACATTACCTGCGACAGAAAAGGGGCCACGGCAGGTCACAGGCACAGGAGACGGTAGAACAGCGCTCCATTTCAATTTTTTATTGGTGTTATTTGGCCCTGGAGCTCAAATGAGAGAGGGGAGGGGTTGTCCTTTTGATTTTTAGAGGACAGGTGGGAAGGACAGAGCTGCACGTATGTGTGTGTGGATGCATGTTGGGATTAGGAAGTGAAGGACTGGGCTCTGTTACAATTTAGACAGAAATGGCTCCTGCCAGGTCTCTACCCCCCACCCCCCACCCCACCCCTCCCTCCCTCCCTCCCTCCCTCTGTGCACACTTACTGAGAGACCTTCTGTTTATACATCCACATAACACACACACACAAAGCCACCAGTGCGTAAAGCGCAGAGGCACCGAGCTGTCTCACACACTGTTGGGCGGCTGGTTTCTCTCAGCTCTCTGCATCTCACCCCCAGCGCCTGGGTCTGATTCACATGGCAGCTAAATGGAGCTGGGAGCAGCGCATAAAACTGACCCGACGCGCTCAGAGCCAAATGTCTGGCTTTTGTTTTCTGCTCAGTGTGAGTGCACACACGTGTGTGTGTGTGTGTGTGTGTGTGTGTGTGTGTGTGTGTGTGTGTGTGTGTGTGTGTGTGTGTGTGTGTGTGTGTGTGTGTGTGTGTGTGTNNGTGTGTGTGTGTGTGTGTGTGTGTGTGTGTGTGTGTGTGTGTGTGTGTGTGTGTGTGTGTGTGCGTACGTGTGCGCACGCGCGTCTGTGCGTGTACGTGTGTGTGTCAGAAAGAGAGAGCGAGAAAGTGGTGCAAACACTTTGGTACCATATGCTCTGCAGAAATTAATTCATGCTCCCGGGAAATTGCGATTGTTCAACTTGAGATTTCACGCTGCAAAGAGGATTTTCATTTTTCCCTCTTTCCGCAGATCAATTCCAGCTAAAATCTCTCGCTATAGGAACAAACATGAAAATACAGACAAGACTTCCTCTTGTCATCTTGAATTGTTCTGCTCTTTTGCAGAGCTAGTAGTGCGTGAATGCACAAAATGTAGGCCAGTCATATTTAATTCAAACTTTTTTTTTTCCCGAAAAGTTACAATCCTCGTTTCTCCTCCAAACTTCTGTGGTTTGTTTGATTTGTTCTTCCTATGCACTTCCTCCCTGCTCCCCTCCCCATCCTATGGACAGCCTGTGAAGTACTCTAAGGTACGGTACATTCCAAATGCATGTTGTGCGAGGATACTCCGGAACGTGTCTCGTGCACTTGGATGGCGTTGTTTGCTTGGATTGACTTGGAAGTTGTACCCATGTCACCGTTTGCATTGCAGCAGATGTATAAAGTTACTCCGGTGTGGTATGTGGAGATGCCATTACGCAACCGACAGTGGAGGCTGCAGTCGGAGCCGTGCCTGGAAACACAAATAGTCTGAAATGAACATATCCTGTGTGCCTGCTGCATCGCTGTAGATGTTCCCTCAGGAATCATACGACAAGGATTTGGTTTATGTGAAAATGCTTACTCTGTTTTTTTTTATTGATTTATTTAGGATTGTTGTGATTGAGTTAAAATAGAGGATCTGCAGCCGTGGCAGTGAAAAGCTCCGTCACTCTGGAATGAAAAAAAAAACAATTGTCAGCTAAAATATGAAATATCGCATCTGTACGATTTCTTCTGCTTGCACGAATTGATTGTGCTCGCTGGCTGTTCTCTGTTTTCCCTTGGCTTGTGACTGTGGTGCTTGATGATATTGATGCAGTTGTGTGTGTGTGCATGGTTTTAACTGTGCCCACCGACCTGCGCTCCCCTCCACCCCCATTAGTCCAACACCAGGCTAAAGCTCGTGCGGAGCCTGGCAGTGTGTGAAGAGTCCTTCCCTTGCCTTATTCCCGAGCCCTCAGCAGCACCTCAGGTAAACTCTCACCAGGGTGTGTTCACATGGCAGATGTTTTACATTGGACCGTGTGTAAACCGCCATCTGTTGCCATCACTGTCAATGCCATGATTATTGATGTTTAGAGAAGATGCTTGTGAATGGAGTGCTCTTCAGTCTACTTAGGTGTAGGTTAGGAGTGTTGATCATAAAATTCCAACTATAAAACACAATTGTTAGTAAAGAGATGCACTTCAATTTTTTCAACTTTAATGGAAATATTTGAAATGAAATTGGCAAACTACTTAAATTAGTTGGAATAAACGTCTTCTATATTTTAATGTACCATTATTTTAATGCATGTTTGATTAACATGGTTTCATTAAAGGTACAGTGTGTTAGGACTTAGTGACAATTGATGAACATGTTTCAGCTGAATACGCCTCACATCATCCGTCCCTATAAAGCTAGTACGAGCACCAGATGAAACTTTCAGTTTTTCATTAAAGCTCAGAAGGCCTTTATCATTTCTTTTCTGGGCCTCTATAAAATATATTGTAGTCTAATATGGCAGCCTCCTTAGAGAGGACCTGCTCCAGTTATAAATATAAAGGGCTGATTCTAGAGTAATGAAAACAACTCTTGCTTTCAGGCGATTAAAAAAAACAAACAAAAAAAACAAAAAAACAGTTTAATCATTCTATTGTAATTTGTTTTAATTCAAACATCTATTGCACCTTTAATTAATTATTACAGGGTTGTTGTTTTTTGGGGGGGGGCAACAATATCAGCAAGTAATATAAAATGTACCATCAACCTTCATCGTCTCATCAAGTTCAGAGTGAGGAAAGTAGTTTCCCAACACTTCAGCTCTGTGACCACAAGCATCACACAGTTCAAGACTGACCCAGGATCAGTTCTCCCCCCCAGCTCATTATAGTGGAGCAGGTAGACCTCTGATGCTTGATTAGTGTCCTTCGTCTGACAGCTATGATTAAATACCTGGCCGTGACCGCCTGATGAAAACATCAACATCATCAAAACAGAGAGCGTAGAGCTCCGACAGCGAGCCGGCCGTTTCTCCGCTAATTCAACTCTTCTTTGCCCACCAAATGTCCGGACAAAGCTCCCCGCCCCCCTGCTGATCAGACTCTCCATTACACACCACTCTGCACCGCTCCCGGCACACTTTCACTCACGCACGCACACACGCACAGGTGAGTCTGTTGTCGGCATTTCAGCCAGTCAGCACCCAGCTCCGCAACCAGAGGGCGGGTGTTATTCCCACAACGGTCTCGCATCGTCTGCACTCACACGACATGTTGTATTACCGCCATCAATCATGTCCAGGAAATTACAATTTCCACACGTCAGCTACAGAGAGCCGTGGTGCGCTCTAATTGAATACTCCTGATATTCCCCCGCTACTGTTATTGGCCGCGGAGTCGAGACTCCTTCCGCGGCAAACTTACCTAGAGGGGCGAGGTAAAGCAATAAAGTAAGAGGAGGGGGGCACACATTAGGGGGGCACATATTCTGCTGTAAGATCTCTGATTCTCAGTCAAATCTCAGCATTTCCCATTGTACAGCAATTACCATTGTGAGGGATGACAAAGGCCTGTGTGTGGATTTATAGGTGATGCTGCATTGTACAACAGGCTGTCAGTTCACATCAGCTGCCAATAGTCTTGGGCTGTGAATAGACGGCGGCGTACTTTTTGTTTCAGAGTGACAGCACGCTCATTACATATTCCGAGGGCCATCATTTCCCCGCTGTTTTCCTTTTATCTAAAGGTAAATGGAAGTCAGGAAACAAATGAGGCAGCTCGCAACAGCTGCACATCAACCAGGCGGCTTCCATGTGTTGCTGAGGGTGACATTAAGCGGCAAACATTACCGCTTCCTGCCAGGAAGACACAGACACACACACACACACGTAGAAAAAAATCCCTTTGCTTTGAAAAACATGCAAACACACAATCTCACTGTCACTCGCACAATCCTGGACTCATTTTCACTTTCTCCCAGTCTCGCTCAGGCAATTAGTCAGTCACGTTTCTCATTAGCATATTTTACATTTTCACATATAATCATAGCGTCTCAAAACGAAGACGAACATGGCGTCTCATTATCTGGCTCCGCAGCTGTTACAGGGATCAAACCCGTGACCTTTCTCTGCTATGAGCTGTTCTGCCAACCACAAGGTCACCCCCCCTCTCCTTCATTCATTCACCTCTCTCTTAAAGCACACTCAGTCTCTCTCTCACACACACAGACACACACACACACACACACTCTCTATCTCCCTCTGATGTTAGCTTTCCAGAGTTGTGTTTAATCCACTTATGGTGCACCGGCAACCCTTCTCCTCTATTCAGCTCTCTTTTTCAGGCTTTGTGGAATCGTCTGAAAAGCAAATCAGATACTGCATGGAGTCGTGTGTGTGTGTGTGTGTGTGTGTGTGTGTGTGTGTGTGTGTGTGTGTGTGTGTGTGTGTGTGTGTGTGTGTGTGTGTGTGTGTGTGTGTGTGCGCGTGCGTGCGTGTGTGTGGAAGAGTATGACTGGAGTAAACTAAGGCCATTTTCAATAGATCTCTCAAGTGTTCCAGCCAGCTTTCATCGCATTTTCCAATTTTTTTCTATTTTTTGTTCTTTGGTTCGAGCTTCGCTGCAAAACTCCTCATTCCGTTGAAGTTTTCTCCGACTTACTGAAATGTGCTGTGTTGTTTGATGTCAGCCTGGGGATTCATGTATTATTCAGGTGGCTTAATAAAAACAAGCTAATCTGGCAGATTAATTGCCATAGTGATTTGGAATTCATGCACGTGGGCGGCGCATTATTGCCAGGAAAGAAACAGGTTTTCGAAGATAAACCCAGAGAGTTTATGAGGTGTCTTACAGTGACCTCTCTCGCCCTATCTATTCTCTAATTAACCCAGAACCTCAGGCAAGATCAGGGAGAATGAAATGGCCTCATATCAAATGGCTCTGTTCTAAATTAATATCTCACCTCTGCTCATCAATCAGAAGAGACCGGGGTCATTTTCTCAAAAAGTGCTGACACTCGTTAAAAGTCACACGTTCGTTTCAAACACACACACTCACACTCTTCTGAAGCACACTTCTCTTCCTCACACAGGATGGGTTCCTTCTCCAGCCCCTTGAAAAGGAAGAGCGCGGCATGCAGGACCAGGCCGAGAAAGAGGACGTCGGCGACAAGGTGGACAAGCCTGAGAAAACGTACAAGAAAAGGCTGTCGCGAGGTGAACTTCTTCTTCTTGCTGTATTAGAATTCTTTCTTTTGCGTTTTAACCTGCCCTTGAAACACCCGTTAAAGTGTGGCTTGATTTAAAAAATCTTTCATTAGATCCTGATGAGGCTGATTTTACTTGTTCGGTGACGGCAGCTGAAATCTTTCCATTAGCGCCTCAGCGTTCTTTACATCCGAGGCACCTGGGGCCTCATTTATAAACATTGCCTTCTCCCAAAAAGCAGCTGGAAGGGCTTTTTTTTTTTTACTTTCAGATATTGGAATTCATAAGGAGGAAAATGTTGCCTGCGCCATAAATGTAAAATCCATTTAACCATGGCGACAGTGTCTCTGAAGTGTTGAAATGAAGCCAAATGCCTTAATGATACTTATCATACAATCCTTGTCACTCAGCCAAATTACAGCCTTCTAATAATTACATCCTTTACCTTGTCACGAGGAACATCCCATCCTAAACATTTTTTTTCTCTCCTCTCTGGCTCCGTGCCCTCGGGTTTGACCAGAAGCACTTCTCCATTTGAAATGATATCTCATTATGGGCCGATAATTGGCGTGATTCAGTTAATTGCGACAAGCTCAAGGTGTGAAGCAATTATACAGATTCCCACGGGCGTGTATAGGTGTCTGCTTCCCTCTGTGGAGCAACACTCCTGATGAGGCAGCCTCCAATTATATGAAGCAGACGCCCACAGAAGGGGAGCGAGCGCCGGCATTTCGCGACTCCCACTGATGGCTCCCTTTCTTCTGTGTGGCACACTGGAGCACTTTCTCCCCCCCCCCCTGGTGTCGACGTAGTTATGCGTCAATTTTCAGCCTCTCACACAACCTGCCGCTTTTCTTTCTTTGTTCCTCACATCTGCTACACTGACCTGCACCATGCTAAGTTTCCCGGTCTGATTTGTATTCCTCACTCATATGTGCCTCTATCTCCAGATTCTAGTCAAGACTACACAGATTCAACTGGCATCGATCTCCATGAGTTCCTGGTCAACACATTAAAAAGCAACCCAAAGTATGTTTGTGATCACATTACTGCAGTTCAACTTCATTCTGTTGTGTGGGGGTTCACACTCACGATTTCCTCTTCTGCAGGGATCGAAGCTTGCTCCTCAAGCTGGAACAAGACATCTTGGACTTCATCAGCAATAATGAGTAAGAAACATACCTTTACCTCACTAAATCCTCATTTTACACATCATTAATCACATTTTTATTTGTCTATCTTGAAGTCAAAAGCGAAAGTTCCCACCCATGACGCCTTACCATCGGATGCTGTTACACAGAGTGGCAGCTTACTTTGGAATGGACCACAATGTGGACCCCAGCGGGAAATCAGTGGTGATTAACAAAACCACCAACACTCGAATGTGAGCTGAATACTGATTCATAACATCATTTTCATAGTTAGAATAATATTACAGATGAGGTGTTCTACCGTATGATCTACCGTAGCAGCAGCAGCAGCAGCAGCTCCTACAGTGGGTAGATAAGTTGCTTCCCTGCTCTTCCTGTTACTTAACTTATGTTGCTGTCAGCATCTGCCTGGAATGAAGCTGCCACTAAAAACTCCTGTGAATTCCCCTTCACCGACAGACCCGATCAGAAATTCTCCGAGCACATCAAGGATGACAGGGCGGACGATTTTCAGAAACGCTACATTCTCAAACGAGACAACTCCAGCTTTGATCGCGAAGACAGCACGGTGGGTGTTGGAATTTTTTTTCTCCCTCCACCAAGCTGTCACTTTCATTTCTGACATGTTGGTAAGAGTGGGACAATCTGGCATCCCATACATAGCTGCTAAAGGAGCGTGTGTGTGTGTGTGTGTGTGCGCGTGCGCGCGCGCGCGCGCGTGTGTGTGTGTCCTTGCCAGATTCGAATGCGCTTGAAAGCTGACAAGAGGAGCAAATCGATGGAGGAGCGGGAGGAGGAGTACCAGCGAGCCAGAGAAAGGATATTTGCACATGATGTGAGAGCTGTTAGTGTAGGCGGGGTGGGGGGTGGGGCGCCATGTTGCACAAATCTTTGTGTCATTTCTTTTCATGTGCAAATTCACTAGATTTCTTGCCTCCAATTACCACTGCTGGATTTATGCATTTATGGACAGTTTGGAGGCCCCCCTTTGTAGATCTGGGAGAAGGTGCATAGGGTTTAAAGCTCCTCATAATGCATTTATAGATAAATTGATAAATATCATAAAGGCACATGAAATATAGCATTAAGTGTTATAAATGATACTAATTCTGTAATTTCATTTTCACCCACAGGGAGATCACTTCGTACTAGAGCGAAGGTGAGCAATTAAGCTGGATTGATCACTTTGTTCCTCGTCCCCTGCTCTAATCATTTTGTTCTCAAAATCTGACGGCACCTCAGTGAATCGATCATCCTTTAAAGTGCCAGTAAAGCTCTGCGCTTTCAAAGGAATCACTCGTGTAGTTCCCCCCCAGTCAGAGCGGCAATTACTGTCGGCTCTGTCATGTTTTTAAAATGGAGGATGTGTCATTGTGTCGGAGCCTGTTCCGTAACACCTCTCTCCTCCCTCCAGCGCGCAGGATGAAGATTCATGCATGAGCACCCAACAGAGACGGCAAATGTTCAGGTAGGCCCACCCTTTCGTCACACATCATTCAGCCCCTTTTCAGATTCTGCACCACAGGCGGAGGGGGGAGGAGGAGGAGGGGGGGAACCTTATGAGTTGCCGTCTGTCTTAATCGGCTCGCTCAGGAACAGGAGTGCTGATCTGAGGATTTGTTTTTCTGCTGCTGGAGAAAACCTTGTGTGAAATAGGATTTTTCTGCCCCGGCCTCCTCATGTTGGAACGTGCTACTCGTACCAGAGTCTGCCAATTAAAGCATGAAACCATTTCTCCGAATGTCATCTTTTATTGATCCAGGATTGATTATAAATGAATGTGGGTGCAGATGCAGTCATGCTGTTGTTGATGCCATGAAAGGCTGATGTGTTTGAGGTCATACGTTTTGCTTTCTGAAATCTCTGAGATGTAAAATCAATTTTTTTTTACAATTAGTTTTACTAATGATTGATAATTTTCCTCTTTAGAGTAAACGTAAGCTCCTCCTTCTCCTCCTCCACAGGTTACGGGCCGGCCGGTCAGGCACCAGCCGGCAGAGCAGCTCGGAGACGGAGACGCTGCCGCGGCACTGCGATCCCCGGCCGTGGAGCAGCACCGACAGCTCGGACAGCTCCCACCGGCTCGCCCCGCGGCCCGCCATGACCAAGGCCAGCAGCTTCAGCGGCATCACCCCTTGCCTGGTCCGAGGGGACAGCACAGCCAGCAGCAAGAGCACCGGGAGGCTCTCTAAAACAGGCGAGTGAATCGTGCAAGATGCTGGAGACGGCATTCTCAGAAAAAACTTGGGTTGTTCAAAGTGAAATGGAATTGAATTTTTAAAAAATCCTTATCGTCTAAAACACTAATCTAGAGTGTAGGTGGTTGTCAGTTATTCAGCTTCTGAGTGTGCCTGTCTGCATCAAGAAGAAAAATACACAGATTATTTCGTGGAAAACGGGGAACATAAATGCACATTTTGCATAGTCAAAATTCCTCTGCGGTTCCAGGCACACAAAGTGTCATCGGAACAAATCTTTGTCGTCCTGCCGTGGTCAATAAAGTCTGCGGGCTGGGCTGTAGCCGGACAGCTGTCGGAACTAATAACCGTGCAGTAACGTAGTGATGGACGACGCTCTTAAAAAAGCCTTGTTACAGCAGCCGTATCAAACCCAGCAATCAGCCTCTGCTGCATAATGTATACATTCAAGTTCCTCCCAAGCTGAGTGGTGACTTCACAATATGATACATTTGTGAGTTGATTGGCAGAGATTCAAAAAGTGTGTTCTTCTCTCTCCTCTTCATATATATATATGTGTGTGTGTGTGTGTGTGTGGTGTGTGTGTGTGTGTGTGTGTCTTGGCCACCCATATCTATGTCTTGGTAACACCCCCTTTTTTAGTGGAATATACATCCCGTCTTTGCTGCCTCGTCCTCCGCAGACATTAGATAAGCTTTTCTTTGGAAGAGGATGTAAGATGTTGAAAGAAGTCTCCATTAACACAGAGGCTTGCGTCTGATTAATGATGCGCCTTTTTAAACCATTTCAAAAGATTTAGCCATTGAACCTAAAGCCATGAAGCTATTTTGTCACGCGTTTCCCCATAAAGCACATAGATATGAAATTAATGTTCTTTTATTTTGGCATAGTAACCTCAGCCAAATTTAAAAAAACATCTCAAGAATTAGACCCTTGACTATTTGGACGACTTTGATTCCCTTCTCGTAGGCATAACTTTAGATTTTCAGTTGTTCTTGATTACTTTAAAAGCTGTGAGAGGCGTTGCCTCTAGTTCAGATGTGTCGCCACCATTCGCTGTATGTCCTGTGGAGGACGTCTTGAGTCTGACAAACAACTCCAGGCCCTGACACTTGAGAAGGACTCGTCTGAGGAGACGAGGGCAGCAAACTCATCTTTGAATATTCTATTCATTTAAATGGACTTTTCAGTGATTTAGCTTTATGGTGCTGTAGTTAATTTGACTCTGTTTGGGTTATGTAATGTGATTAGTTTTTATTGCTCTGAGTTTGTTTTATTCTCAATGCTCCTCTTTTTTTTATTGAATAGCACTTTAAGTTTTTTGTTAAGTGCTGCATAAATGAAGTTACTCTTATTTTTTCAATCTCTCGTTAGAGACCACCATATGGTCATTCTGGGAAATATAGGAAGTGGATGATGATCTCTTTGGGCTGCATCTTTCCAGGTTCAGAATCATGCAGTAGCGTGGGCTCCTCGTCCAGCTCCCTATCCCGTCCCCAGCTGCCTCTCCCAATATCGGTGGCGACACGATCCAACATCCTCCACACGCAACTGATCCACCCGGTTGGTGACACCAGAGGCCCTGCCCACCCTGAAATGATCAAGACCATCCAAACTGCTTCAGAAGCAACCAGCTTTTACGTGTTGCCGTTGGAACCCTCAGGGATACCACCTGGCAGCGTTCTGGTCAACCCACACACAGGTGGGTGATATAGAGTCTCGAAAGATAATACCAAAAATCTCTTGCGTAAAATTCATAGTATTATTTTCCCTGTGATTTTTTCTGGTTTGGACATGAATATTCATGGAGAGAGGGTGGAATTATGTGTTGGCATGAGGCTCCACTCGGTTTGTCTGTCAAATTAGTAGTCAGATTAAAGCATGCTGATCAAAATGCATCGAACAGATGGGAGGAATCTGTAAATATTCATCATGGGCCTGACACACAGTTGTGCACTTCTGGGCTGCAAACTGAACTTCTGCTTCTGCCAGTTTCTCTTCCACTCCGCTCTCAGGCACCGGGGTGTGTCCCGCACTGTCACAAGCAGCATAAATCAAATATTTCCTTTTAGAGGATGCTAAATTATTAGCATGTGCGCACAGTTCACATCAGTGTGGTTTTGTGTCTCTCATGAATTTTATTTAACAGGAAAGCCTTTCATCCACCCCGATGGCAGCACTGTAGTTTATAACCCGACGAGCCTCGTCCCCAACGCTGGCAGGAATCCACAGCAGGGGAAAAACCCCCAGCAGCCAATCTCCGCCGCCAGCCAACAGCAGCTCACCAATCATTTGCACACCCAGGTCAGTGGGCGGGGCCTAGCGACGCTAAACATTTTTCCTGACACACATCCAAAATATCTTAAAACTGCAGGTTTTTTTCCCTAGCCACACTAACTTGCAGAAATGATAGTATTGTGGGCGGGACTACACTGAACTTTTTAATAAACAGTATATCAAACTCCTCCCCTAAAATCAATCATCCAATCATCACTTAGCTATCACATCCAAGCTAAACGCTTGTTTAGCAAAAAATTAGTAGCGGCCAGTTGGAAACGAGAGTCTGCATTTGACCTGTTTGGATCATTGTTAACTGTGGATCTGACACGTACAGCAGCAGCAAGAAGTTTACAAACGGACAACTGAAGCTCCGCCCATTTGACTACCAACGTCCACCAAGTCTCATGGCCTCTCTCTCTGTCCGTCTCTACTGTCCTTTCCTTCCTCAGCTGATCTGTCCTCCTCTTCAGCCTTCGTCTGAGCCTGTCCACAACCCACAGGCCTCTTACCCTCTTCCTCCTTCTCAGTTCCTGCCCATCTGTCCTAACCAACAGTACACTGTGGTACAGACCTTTTCCTCCTTCCATTTTACTATACTGCCTGCGTCCCATCCCCTGCCAGACCTGGATCATGAAGAGTTTGTCTAATCTATTCATTGAGGAATAAAACAGTCTAGTTTTGAGCTGAAGAAAAAAACTCTTTCTGACCCAGGTTTTCATACTTTAACCATGTGGCTTTATATAAGCTTTGAAATACATGGTGATTAACTTTTATCGCCTCTTCATTGCTGAGGGTATTTGTATTGATATGCAAAATAAACCACAGCATGCCCTCACCTTTCAAAACGTCCTTATTATTTCCCATATTAACTATACCATTTTCTTTTTTGGTGGTAAAAGGCATCTAAATCCAGCAGGAGTCATTAACTACATATATAGATCATGCATTCACTTAACCTCATTTCTGACCTGGTTTTAGTGAAAGACATGCCTCTTTGACTAATTATGCCTGTGGAAAGTTCCATTAATATTTAATTCATCACCAGATGTTAGTGCTGAATAATCCATGACTAAAAACACAACTCTTCCAACAACATGTTGGAGAGATGACCCGTCTGGCGTGTGTCGGCAGCACAGATAAATAGTTCACTCTTAAAGCCGGCGTATCGCTGCAAACCTGGGTCAGATTTGATCTCTGTGTTTATTGAAACCTTCATGTGGAGGTCAATTTAACAAATGTCTTTGATTAAGCACTTACCTCAGAAGTCAGCCAACTCTCCCTGGTGGTTCATTTGAATTGATTCATAGTCTGAGCTGATTCATTGTGCTCGTGTTGTTCTCACATTAATACCCTGAATTACCTTTTGCAGCCTGATGTCCTAAACGCCCAGTTCAGTCAGTTGAGTCTGACGCAGCCGCAGCACAACGACGCCGGAGCCACAGCTCAAGACGCCCGCCACTACCCGACTGTATACAACCACCACCACCACCCCTCCCCCATGGTGCTGCAGGGGGCGCCCCCACAGCACGTTGCTGGCTACATGATGGCAGGGCCATCAGGAGGACACTCAGGGGTGCTGCAAGGTCAGCCTATCCCTTTCCCAACGCCAGGCCCCAACCATACCTACCCCAGCTCCACGCCGGGCCCTGCTGCTTTCCCCGGGTCGTCGCTGAACCAGATGTTGCTCCAGCAACACGCTTACATCCAGCAGCCTGTGCAGCAGGTACGAACTCCCGTTGTGCTGCTAAAATCTCGTTCTCTCTCAAGAACCTTTTGAAAAGTGGTAATTTGCCGTCACGTGTCCGTTCCTGCTGCGGCAAACTGCCTTTCATGACTAATCCTTCTTTTCTCTTGTTTCTGGGGAACGGATTAAACGGCTTCTGATGTGTTATACAAACCTCGAATTTGTGTTCTGTGTCTCCTACAGATGTCCACGTGTTACTGCTCTTCAGGCCACCACCCACACTGCTCTGCTCAGCAGCAGCAGCAGCAGCAACAGCAACAACAGCAGCAGCAGCAGCAGCATTACCATCGGCCCCCCATCCACCCACTGCCCTATAACTGCCCTCAGAGCCAAAA
>JAFBJT010110273.1:120701-133201 GCA_016785325.1 Chascanopsetta lugubris
AATCAAAAGAAGCCCTGCCCCCGTTCAGTCGTCATGAGAAATGATGTGACTGATTAAAACTGTAGTTGTACATTCAGTAACAGTAGTACATGTCTCATTCACCTCTAATCTTTTAACATGGGACTCTATGGGGATTGACCGGCTGTCTCTTGTGGCCACCCTGTGAACTGCAACGTTTTCTCCACTTCTGTCTTTGCAGGTGTTTTTCGTGTCACGGCTGCGGCCACAAGACCTGCACCATCTGTCACGGCGTCCAGAACCTGCTGCACTTCATCATGCTCACGGTCACATGGTCTGGCCACGCCCCTGCACGCTTGCCATCAGTCCTGGTCTCTGGCTCTGTGGTCACGTCACTAGTTGTTGTTTTCTCCTTTGTCGCGCAGGAAGAACAACGTGGAAAACTTCATTCCAGATCGACAGCCGGACTTCCCCGACAAGAAGTTTGAGAAGGTGACGGGAGATCCTGTCTTCATCGACGAGAGCGTTCTGGTAAACTACAATTCAGTTGTTATTCAAATAAAGTTTTAATGACAGTGAACAGGCAGGAGGCTCTAAAAGATACAAATGAGACATGTCCTATATATCGGCCTGCAGCCACATATTATGGGATGTGACTTTGCTTTGCTTGTCACCACACAGACTCCGTGTTGTTTACATGTCAGCTACAACACAGAGGGTTTGTATGGACTGAACCGAACCACATGGATACAACTCTCTCTCTCTCTCTCTCTCTCTCTCTCTCTCTCTCTCTACTCCTACCTCTCTTTGTCTCTGTCTCTCCCTTTCTCTCTTTCTCTCTCTCTCTCTCTGTGTGGGTGTGTGTGTGTGTGTGTCTCCTTCTCGTCCTCTCTACCTCTCTGGTCCCCTCTCTATATCTTTCTTCATCTCCCCTCCCTCTCTTTCCTCTCCTCATCTCTCTCTCTCTGTGTCTCTGTCTCTCTCTCCTTATCTCTCTCTTTGTCTCTCTCGCTCTCTCTCTCTCTCTCTCTCTCTCTCTCTCTCTCTCTCTCCACACTCATCCCTCCTCCCCAGCACAGGTCAAATGTCATGCTAGCTCAGGGCCAACAAGCTGCTAGTGAGGACAGGTGTCTCATGTGACTCGTCCGTGTCCTCGTCTGCGTCCTCCCGGGTCACATATGAAGACATATAACGCGTTCTCCTCTCTCTCTCTCTCTCTCTCTCTCCGTCCTCTCAGGTTTATCCCATCCAGGGTTTCCATGACCAGGAGATCTGTGAGGTTTCTTCGAAGCTCATCAACCAACACCTGAACCGCTTCAGCTCCACCAGCCGCATCCTGCAACAGGTATACGGACACACACGCCCACAGCTGCAGAGTGGAGTGTAGTTCCACTCCTGGCCCACTAGATGGCAGTGTGTCCTGATGCTTTGTCCCTCCTCCGCAGCGTCAGACCATCGAGCTGGTGCCGCTGACTCATGCCATGTACTCGTACAAAGGAAAAGACCAGAGCTTCTTCGTCTATGGGACAGAGAACAAAGTGTTTACGGCCAAATACCCGTCAGCGTGTTCTATCGCATAGAGGATGAGCAGACACACGCTAAAAACACGTGAAGGTGATTCAGGTGAAGTCATGACTTCTGTAATTCTCCAAACATTCCGACATGAATGTGGAGGTTATTTTATTTTATGATTTCATTGTTATCATATTTCATTTTATTTGATGTGATTATAGTATATCATATGGTACAACTTTACTTTATTTAGTATTATATGAGATTAAATTAATAATATTATATTGAATTAGTTATATCATATTCAATTAATTATATTGTACTATATTACAATAATTAGTCATTAAAATTAAAATGTTTGACAGGTGTATCTGTCACCTGTACTGACTCCTGGATGATGAGAAGGGATGACATTCTTTTTAACACTACTTTTTGCAATATAATCTATTTTATCAATATAATCCAGTATAATTCACATGACATCATCATCATCATCATCACAGGTTATTTTAGCTCTGATGAAAATCTCATAAAGCCATAAAGTAGAAATGAATCAGTTTCTATCTGAATGGGCTTATTTCGATTTCCTGTGAGAACCACTACTACTTCCTGTTGATTTTTCTTCGTCTTTACCTTTTTTTCCAACTATTTAGTTAAATTCACTTCAACACTTGAGTGAACACTTTCTGCATTTCATGTTAGAAAACATCATCATCATTTATATATACAGGTTATATAACTTTAAATAAAGAAACACAGTACACAATTTGAAGTTCTGTCTACCCCCACTTCAGTCCAGTGGGGGTGGAACTCCTCGGTTGTGGGTGAAAACTCCTCACTGGTGACGGACGAAATGAGCATATTCTTAGTCGGAGTATTCTGTAGAAACCTTGTCTTTCTCTCCAAATCACAAACCGCTGACTTTTGGAATCGCTAGCTCCGCCCCCTTAGACACACACCTGGAAAAAGGGACTTTTTTATGACTTGACTCCTTTAAATCAGTTCACACACTTATTTTTGTATTCCTCAATGATCGTTAAATGATTTTCGTACATAATAGATTTTTTCAGGAACAATGCGTCGGAGGATGTCTGAGAGGAAGTGATGATTTCTGACTTGCTATTGTAAAGAAACCCACTGTCTTTTATATTTACTTTATATGTACATGTACTCTGTATTTCAAGTAATCCTGCCTGATCTTTTGTACAATTTATATTATTCTTTTATTCTGTAACAAATACTCGACAAAATAAAAATTGTTTGATTTCAAACTCTTTGGTGTTATTTCCTTATGTTGTGTGAGTCTGACTTGGATAAGAACTACTGCAACACCTGGCTGTGGACACACTAATGCCACAGGAGGGCGCTGTTCACCTTAAAGTACTGTAACGCTTTGGTTAAAATCTTCAGGGACTACAGGAAATGAAGGAAATAAGAATTCAAAAATAATGTTTATATAATTCTAATGTTTGAAAAACTGAAACACCACGTGACAGAATACTCAACAGAATCAGGTGGGTGGAGTTAAATCATATAAGATAAATATATATTATAAAATAATTAAGAGAAACCTACACAAACTAATCAAATACTAACCAGTATTATTGTTATTATAAAGACAATGATGATGATGAAGGTGATGAGAGAGGATGATGATGAGAAAGAGGTAGTTGTCTTTTCTCCGAGCAGCGCCTGAACGCATCTTGGAAACGGTGCGTCAGGGATGGGGGCGCGGCTTCCTCCTGCTCATCTTGTGTCACTTCACATGTGTTCGGAGTCAGACCGAATGTTTCGAACCACGGGAGGAGGCAGCAGGTGGGTCCACAAGCAGCCGCGAGTCCGCGGTGCACAGGTTTTGACCAGGTGGAATAAACCGGAAGTGGAGAGAGCCGAGGCAACCCGAGTCAAGATCTGCCCGGTGAGTTGATGAAAAGTTTGAAGTATGTCCTCCTTTGATTAATTAATTAATTCATTAGAACCCTGATATCACATGATCTGCCTCCAAACACTGAGTCCTCCTCACTGCTGACTGTGAGGAGGCTTTGTACTATTAAAGGTGCAGTATGTAGGAATTCACTGATGTTGTTTCTCCGTTAATTTGCCAAAATTCAATATATAAAAAAAAAAACCATATATATATTTATTTTTATCATTGTTATTCACCCATTATATTTACACCAGGACCATGATCGTGCGACTTGATGTTCCACACTGCACCTCGGTGTTGTGCGTCTGAGTGGTGACTGGATGTTTTCTTACCAAAGTTCTAAGAGTCATCGTGGGTGCTGCCATCACTGTTTTAAAGGGTCATGTTGCGGTTTTACAGTTTGGACGGGTTCCTCACAGAAGTTGTGGTTTTCGGTGTCAACAGAAGTTTCTCCTTACAAAAGGTTCCGGAGGTTCTGTTTTGGTCAAAGTTCATGGTGAGGGTCATGACGTGTTAGAGGTCCTCATCCAAGAGGTTAACGTGGTTTAAAGTCATCATGCAGGAGGAGGGGTTCTGTTGTAGATGTTGTGGTCCTTGACGAGGTTCTGTCAGTGCGTGGTGGGCACTGATAGTTAGGGTCCGTGAAGTGCTCCATAGCTCTTTGGTGGTCATTGAGGAGGACCCACGTGTTCTTGCAACAGCTTTGATGGTCTCCGTAGTTTCTGAGGGTTCTCACTGGAACTTCAACCCTTAGTTTGTTGGATCATGGTGATCTTTGGTGACCTCAGAAGCTTCTAGGTCATACTGGTTGGGACTGAGGAGGTTTTACCGATTTCTGGTGGTCATTGACTGGTTTCCAGGGGTCGTAGGTCACCACTGAGGAGGTTCCTGGTACTTCTAGTTTTTGGAATATCTTTGGATTAAGTTTTTGGGGTCACTGAAGGTGTTGTAGAGGTTCTCTGAATAGTTTGTCAGAGGATTATGAGTGTTCTTGTTGTCTTTTTTGAGGTTTTGGGGATTGGGCTCCCGGTCCTATGGCCTCAAGGTTGATGTTGAAGGTTCCCAGGGTCGTTGCAGGAGGTTTGATGGTCACTGAAAGGTGTCCTTGTAAATATCGAAGCAGGTTCAGGTGTCCATTTTGATGTTTTGAGGGTCCAGTGGTTCTGGGTCACAGCTGAGGAGTTTCAGTGGTCAGTGGCCCTGTCTGATTTCAGGGGATTTCTCTGTGGTCAGTGTGTTGATGTTATCAAGATTTTTCCAGGAACATTTGGGACTTTTAAGAATTGAATTTATTCCGTAAAGACACTTTAAACTGCATCGTGAGGACAGAAGTGTCCTTCCACGTCCATGTGTCTCCGCTGTGAGTCAAACCTCCCCCAATTGTCTCTGCCTTTCCTGTTTTGGAGTTCAACACCCCCTCTGCTTCACAATCAGTGTGTGGGACTGCTGTTTCCTGCCGTGTGTGTGTGTGTGTGTGTGTGTGTGTGTGTGTGTGTGTGTGCGTGCGTGCGCGGGCGCGTGTGTTGTTGTTTTCCTGGCTTTATTGTGTCATTGTGTTTCCTCTGGAGCAGCACTGACGGTGACAGACCCGGGTACAGTGCCACCTGTTGGATGTTTGTACAACTGCACGACTGAAGTATTTGTACGTCACAACATTTTTGAAACCCGAGTCAGTGTTTATGCTCCGTGAGACTGTTTATGAAGATGGACAGCATCCGTAGCTCCTCCTACTTCCGGGCTCAGCCAGAAAACAGGGAAAGAGGCGGCGCACAGGTAGAGCTGGGCGTGGAACCGTAGTGCCCTCACACTCAAGAGGCCACGCCCCTTAATTATGCACAGTTTCACAGCTTGTCAGAATAAAAATAAGCCCGACTCTGCACAGTTGTTACAGGAAAACGTGTGACTGATCGAGACCCAAACTGTAGTTTGTACCAGACTTTAAACATGTTTCATTCACCTCGAAAGTTGATCATCGTAACATGGCCGTTGATGGGGATGGAGCCTCTAGTGGGTCTTCCCATTCGGTAGAGACAGATGCCTTATCTCAGACTGTATGGTTGTTTTTTTATGATTATTATAATGTACATTATTTTTATTATTATTATTATTATTGTTATTATTATTATTATTATTATTATTATTATTATTAGAGAATCAAAAACCTACATGTTTAAACGTAAACAGAGTAGAACTACAAAGCTACAAGCTACAAACACATGTTCCACAAACCTGAACCTGATGGAGAAGCAGATTTCTCACATTCACGATGGAGAGAGAGAGAGAGAGAGAGAGAGAGAGAGTACAAACTCAAATTTCTGTACAAAGCACATGTGCACCTCACCTGTCAATCATCTGGTACAGGACGAGCGGTCAGGTTCAGCTTCAGAGCGCAGGAGGAAACAAAAGCCCTGGATATGAAATCACTTCATAAATCAAATTTGATTTATGCAGCCCGCCTTTATAAATCACAGTTTGTCTCACGGGGCTTCACAGGGCGGGTGACATCCTCTGTCCTCAGACCCTCAGCAAGGGTCAGGAAAAACCACAGGGAGAAAAAAAAAAAAAACGTTTTAACAGGGAAAAAAAAGAAAAGGTAGAAAGCTGAGGGAGAGTCACAAGTGAGGGATCCACTCCCAGGACGGACAGACGTGCAATAGATGTTACGTAGAATGTTCAAAAACAAGACAGACATTCTAAATGTGAATGATTAAATGTTTGAGTCCGTCTTGGTTTAAGTCCATTTCGATCTCCGGGTTCCTCACGACTCGCCCGCACGTTCAGGACCCACCGACAGATCGGTCGTGGCTTGAGACTTGGGATGGCGGTGTCCTCGTCACCGTCTTGGCTTCGTCTCGTTCAGCAACAGCAGCAAAGCTCATGTGGATTTATTCTGTTAAAGGTGCAGTATGTAAGGTTCCGCGACATCCCGTGGTGAAGTTGCATATTGCTAGGGGCTCATTCTAGAGTTATTATATTATATTATATCATATTAATTCAGTTCTTAATTATTTATTGTATTTAATTTGATATTTGAGGTAATTACTGCATGATATAAAAACAGACTGAGATTTCATGACTGACAGCTGACGCTGACCCCGTATGTGTGTGCGCGGATCGAGGCTCCACTGTGTAACGGAGAGCGGAGGAGAAATAGAACCGTGACCATGTAGAGACAGAAATTACATGTTGGCATGTAAATAAGATATAGAACATATGTTTTTTTGGTTCTTTTAAAAAAAGAACAAGGTAGAGACCTGTTCTATAAAAGAAAGGTCATCTTAAATGACACCTGTTGTGATCTGGAAATAAAAAAAAAAAAAACATTTATCTAATTAACTTGATCTTCCGGGGTGGGGGGGGCAGGTGGCGCCGTTGGGCGGGAGCGCACGCCCCCCCCAATAGAATGGAAGGGGAAACACTGAGATGACATGTCGGCCATCTTTGTTATGGTCACTAAGTGAATGTAAATGTCCCTGCAGAGGTTTTCAATGAGAATGAAATTGTATTGTCATATACTGTGTGTGTGTGTGTGTGTGTGTGTTTCTTTTTTTCTTTTTGTGATTCACCTACCTACCTAAGATTTGATATGAGTCAGCTGAATTCAAACGATAGATTGCTTGTGTAGATCCCCTCGAGCTGTGCGATGTGCAATGTGTCATGTTGATGATGAAACAACATGAAGTCCAACGTTCCGCCCAAATCCTGCTGTGTGAAGTCAAACCTCCCGCCTCATCTGTCCAATACCCGCAGAGCGTGACATCACATGACTTGTCGGGTCAGACTGACGCCGAGTCATGGTCCCACTCAGCTGATTATTCCCAGACAGAGTTCCCGATTATTCCTGGGGGCATCCTGACGGGGTTCGAGTCACTGTCAGAACTCTGGCCCAGGGGCCAAACGCAGCCCGTGGTCCATTTCTACAGGACAGTTTATATTCACCCAGCTGCACAAACATTCATTCTTTGCATCTATCTGCAGTATCTGTCAGTACACGAGGCAATGGTGCGTCGGGGAGTTGAACCTCTAACCGTCTGGTTTGTGGACAACCCCTCTAACCCCTCGGCCACTGAGAGAGGCTGATTTTTTTGCTCTTGAGTTTCATTATCTTGAGAATTCCACTAGTTAACAGAGGAAAGTGACACGCGCGCACGCACACACGCGCGCGCACACACACACACACACACACACACACACACACACACAGACACACACACACACACACGACTCATGAATAAATGACAGACAGGACAATCAGACATTATATTCATAAGTTCAGGTGAAAAAAATAATGTTATTCCACCCGCCCGTATCAACACTTAGTGTGTGTGTGTGTGTGTGTGTGTGTGTGTGTGTGTGTGTGTGTGTGTGTGTGTGTGTGTGTGTGTGTGTGTGTGTGTGACATCCAAGCGATGTCAATTTATGACTGGCGCTATTGTGGTTAATGGTCGTTTGGATGTTCTGTGTGTGTTATGTTGTTTTTCCCTCCTCCGCTGCTGTTTCCTGTGTGGGCGTGAGTATGTGTGTCCATACTTTAACTTCTTCCCTACTTGTAGTGGCGATTTGTCTTAAAATACATTTTCTGCATTCAATAATTCAACTGATGAAAAGTAAAACAAATGTAAATGAATTAGGACAAATAACCAATGAGGCACCGGAGGTTCAGTATCGTACGCAGGGATGAAGAAATCCAAGTTCCGGACAAATCAAAAATACCAGCAGCGTTTCTCCGTCTCTCTCACCCTGGTAAAAAACCGTGTTCCTTCCCTGGTGCCTTTCTGTTCCGTCTACGCCGACTCACTGATTTGGGCTCAGTGCTCCCCAGGTGGCCCTGTGCAATTAAGGTCAAATGATTTTGATCCAACAACCGAAATAATATTACAAGAACATAGTAAATAACAAATGAACTTGACTTGATAAGCAAACCGAAACTACTACTAAACTACTAAATCAATACGTTTAAATTATACAGATTTACACCTGGAGAATCGCTCCAGCTCTACTCTCTTTTTCTCTTTGATAGCAAATGTCAAATAGACATTTATATTATTATTATTATCATTATTATGTTAAACAGGAAGTGGACTATGAGATTTGTAGTTGTGTGTGTGTGTGTGTGTGTGTGTGTGTGTGTGTGAGTCTGAGCAGAAACTATGATAAGGAGCTGACAAAGAAACACATTAAGAACATTTGTTACACTGATATGCTCAACATGACATGATGTTCCTGATGTGTAATCGCACAACATGTCGTAACATCGGAAACAAATGATCTGCTACTGATTAAACGATTAAATCAAAGCCATTTTAGAGTTGGCGTGTGTTGGAGTGGAGCTGTGATGTCAAGGCCACGCCCCCTCCCACTTACAGCCAATCAGGAGCTGATGTCAGCTGTTACCGTATCATTTGACATGGATGAGGTTTATGACCGATGCTGCAGCCAGACACCAGGAGGCGACATAGTTGATGTGGAGTCACATTTCAAGTTTTTCCCAGAGGATGCTGAGTCACCGTGGGGAGGGATATTGTGATGGGGCAGGTGGAGGCGGAGCTACTGCCCCAACTGTAAACACTGTATCCATCATTCCTGTTGATATACAGGTGGTCGATTCTCTATATCACACTCTGTCGCTAACAATGCTAACGCACGGCTCTTAGCAATCATGCTTCTGCTTCGCTGTGTGTGTCTGCAGTTACACAAATGAACCACTAGTCGGCACAGAGCAGAAACAACGGTGGCCGTGGAGATACTGCTGCTTCGTATCTGCGAAAATGTTAAGCCGCCTGATTAGCATGATATTAGCCTTTAGCTCAAAACGCAGAGAGCAGCTAGCATGAATGAGGACGGTTTGAAGATAAAGTCTCTTTGTCTTCTCTATTCATTAATTTCGTTGGACGTGAGTCCAGAGATAATCTCCCTTAGCGTTGCCATGCAGGGGCCCCTCACTCCTCTGGAGCCCGGCCATTGACTGACCCCCCCCCCCCCCCCCCTGCGCCCCCCCCCCCCCCCCCCCCCCCCGCCCCCGCCCCCCACCACACACACACACACAGGGTCCCTGACCTTCAGTCTGAGGCAGCACATCCTCAGCCGTCATGTGGATGTTTGGACGCCGCTGTGCTCGGCTGTCACGTCCTCGGGGACAGAGACACTGATGTCAGCCTATGGTGGGTGGTCCACTCTCTGTCCGTCCGTCTGTCCCTCACCTCATTGGGACATTTTACTGTGTATACACAGATTCTACTCCTTGAATAGAATAGAATAGAATGTAGAAATAGAGTTGTGTGTGTGTGTGTGTGTGTGTGTGTGTGTGTTAGAATAGTCTAGTAGAATGTTAAGCTTCATCTTAAGAATGGAATAGAATGGAATGCAATAGAGTTGAGTGGAATAGTTACAGTTTTGTTCCACGGAGGTGCGCTGCATTAACCGCGTGCTTCGTCCCACACGGGCTGTGTGCAGAAGCTGTGACGCCACCATCGGGACAAACGGCTATAAAACATATTTCATTAAGAAAATAAAGTCCAATCAGCACCGTCTTCAATCTTCATTAAGGAAATGAAATAAACCTCCTCGTCCCGCTCCTCACATCCATCAAATCCGAACGTGGCTGATATGGACCTGTCGGAGTCTAGACATGAGTTCATTAGTGTAAACACTGCATGGACGCTCACAGGCTGCGTTCACACGCAGCGATCACCTGGTTCTGAAACGCTGATTACCAGTTCTCACAGGTGGAGAGAGTAAGAGTGATGAAGGTCTACGACGAAGAGCTCAGGTGGAGGAGCGAGATAAGATGCTGAGGACGAGTGTGTGTGTGTGTGTGTGTGTGTGTGTGTGTGTGTGTGTGTGTGTGTGTGTGTGTGCGTGTGCGTGTGAACGAGCCTCAGAGCTGCCAAATCAAACAGAGCCACAGCCTCCAGGAGCATTCATCATCCTCACATATTAGTTCACCACTTCTTCATGTTGGGTTGCCGTGGCAACCTTTCACCTCTGACCTGAGACATGAGTCACGTCGTCGCTCTCAATTTTTACTCACTCCAGTTTTTTAAAGTTCTCGAGTCTGAAGCTGAAGCTCAGGCTGCGAAGCCAAGAACAAGTATTTATATAAACACGACGTGCAGAGTTCTTCTGAGACTCGTAGTGGGCGGCGCCTTCCTCCTCCCACTTCCTGGTCCATCCAAAAACGTGGAGACGAAATGTAAAAAAAGTAACAAATGGTTTAATTGTCGTTAAAAGAGAATGAGAGTTTTGTTGTACTTTAAAGGGGCAACAGGAAGTGATTTGATGACGTTCATCCGAAATGTGGAAACAAAGTGTAAATTAAATCAGTAGTTAAGAGAGGCAAAATGGCGGAGCACAGGCACCTGTATCGTTGATCATTATAACATGGGAATCAAAGGGGATGGAGCCTCTTGTGGTCACCCTGTGACCTGCACGTTTTTCCACTTCTACACTGGACTCATCTGTCGGCCCTTGAGGTTGCCGGTTGGAACAAACACCCACATAACACCGTGTGTGTGTGTGTGTGTGTGTGTGTGTGTGTGTGTCAGCTCCTGGCACCAGCTCCCGGCTTCAGTCACATGATCACGGAAAGGAAGGAAACGTTTGGCTTGGTACAACAACATGTCTGCGACCTCCGTCCTGATAAGAGCTTATTAATTAAGAGGCAAGATAAACACTGTCAGACAATGGACGGTGTTAGTGTGATGTCTCGCTCTCAAAGATGGAAAAGCTAAGCACCCAGGTGCCTTTCGCAGTATTGGGCTCTACGGGCAAAGGAATATGAGACCTGCCCATTCTCAGTCTGTCAGAGGAGTACGAGTGCGCCAAAGTCCGACTGGAGATGATGCCACTGGATTCTGAGTGATCCATTTGTAGCCCGAGCTGCTCCCATCCAGGCCACCGGGAGCAAGTGCACCCCATCGGCTGCAACTGGGCAAGGCTAAAGCAGCACTCAAGCACAGAGACGTTGTGGGCCGAGTACAGCAGGGAAGGAGCGGTCTTGGCCTTGGGGCCAGTGTACCAGCCTGGAGCAAGGCCACTCCATCTCAGAGACGCGAGCCGGTGGTCCACGAGATACACCGGGAAGAGGAAACGGGATGGGTGGCATGGGAAGGAGTGGAGAAGAGAAAGATCTCCCGGAAAGAGCTGCGGGAGGTGGCCCTTCCGCCCCCGTCATCCTGTTGGCAGGCAACATTTGTCCGGGAGGGCGACGGTCAAGCCCAGCCGCAAGACCGTAAGACCAGACACCGGACAACTGGGCGGGGCACGGGATCGGAGGCTGCTGGCGGAGGCTCTGCTTCCCAGCTGAGATTGCGTCCACCAACCTGCGGCCAGATCTTGTTCTGCGGTCGGCCTGGCTCAGGCTCGTCTACATCCTCGAGCGCAAGAAGCTGAGGTACGCTGAGCTTGCGGCCGATGCGCAGCAATAAGGCTGGAAGGCGACGGTACGCCCGGTGGAAATAGGCTGCAGAGAGTTCGTAGCCATCTCAACGTCCAGGCTACCCAGGGAGATGGGAGTGCGATGGAGGGCCCACCGGCAGGCCATGAAAGACCGCCCCAAGGCTGCTGAAGAGGGGAGTCAGTGGCTGTGGGTCAAGAGGAAGGACTCCACCTGGGCTTTCAAATGAGCTGATGGCATCTAGGGGGTGAACCTGGGCCGCTGGGGTTCACTGCTGAGCCCTCTAGAGGGGGCCTGTCAGCTTAACACCGAGGAAGGGGGGCGCCCACTTGATAACCCAGAGGGTGCTATCACCCACTTGACCGTCCCACAGAGGCCCTTAGGGGTCTCAAGTATGCAATAAGGGATAATAACAACTAGTCCTACACAACAGATCTGTGTGGTGTTTGTGTGCCAGATGTTCTTGTGTGTGTGTGTGTGTGTGTGTGTGTGTGTGTCTTTTATTCTTTTTCCAACATAAAGAGTAAAGAGAGTAAACACGGATAAAACAGGAGAAGAACACATCCTGTGCTCCGCCTCTTTGCCCATTTTTGGACGAACCACGAAGTAGGAGGAGTTGGGCATTGGCGAGAATGCCGGCGAGTGAACCAGTCACTACGAGCTCACTAATGAGCAGAAACCCGTGGGTGGCGTCACGTCATCTTCATC
>JAFBJT010110275.1:0-10068 GCA_016785325.1 Chascanopsetta lugubris
TCCGCAGCCCGACGGAGCATCACAGAGCCGCCGGTTCTGAGCAGCAGGAAGCCAACGGGCCGAGGTTCCGAGGCGTGGAGGAGGAGCGGGAGGTGAGCCGGCAGTCGGTGCTGGTCAGGAAGGGAACGGTGGAAGGCGAAGCAGCTCCTGCTCCTCTTCCTCACCGACCCCCCAAACCTGCGCTGACCTCAACGTGTGATCAACCTCCTGAAGCCGAGCAGAGAAACTCTGAGCCCGTCTGTCTCTCTACACCTTGTCGGTCCTCAGAGGAACCCAGGAGAACCCTGAGGGAGGAGCTGGGTCCGAGAACAACAGAGGAGCTGCAGGAGGTGAAACCTGGAGGTCAGCAGGAGGACGAGGACATGGCGGAGGAGTCTGAGAAGAGGAGGAGGACAGAAGAACCTCACCCTGAGGATGGAAGCAAAGATGATGCTGAAAAGAGTCAAAGCCCTTTGGAGAAGGAGGAGACCGCTCCTCCTCCTCCTCTCAGTGAAAACCTGGATCCCCAGGAAGAGGGGGTGAACGGGGATCCTGCCGCCCAGCTCAAGGCGAAGGAGGTGAAGCAGGGTCCTCGGGAGGAGGCGTCGTCCGAGCTGCAGAAAGAAGGAATCAGACTGAAGATCAAGATTCCTCCTCACAGGAGAAACAAGCTGCGAGGGAAAACCGGGAAAGAGGTGGAGAAAGAGAGGGAGCAGGAGGGTCCGCAGGAGGGCAGGACGCTCAGGAGGTCCGCCCGGATCTGCAGGTGGGTCAGATTCACCCAAACCATCACACGTGTTGTTTCATCTTCCTCACCTTGATTCTGACACTTCCTCTTTTCTTGAAGATCATCTGCTTTGCCAACCTGCAGGCCGAGCTCCAAGGCGGCAGAGAGCCAGAGGAAGAAGCCGCAGAAGAAACAGGCTCTGGCCTCCAGAGCCAGGGGGGAGGAGGAGGGGGAGGAGGGGGAGGAGGAGGAGGAGGAGGAGGAGGAGGAGCAGCAGAGTTCAGCCACAAAGAAAGACAGAAAAGCTGTGGGGCTGATCAGGAAACGCAGGGTAAAGGTTCTCCGGCTCACCCAGCATTCACTCTGCCCCGTCTGTGGTCACGTCTCACCCTCTCTCTCACCCCCAGGGTAAACGGAGGCACGGGCGACCCCGCTGGTCCGACATCCGCACCAAGAGGCGCAAACTGGGCGAGGGGAGGGAGGCGGAGGACGGGGGGAGGAAGGGGGGGGAGGAGGAGGAGAGCGAGGGAGCCAGCGACTCGGAGGAGTCCTGTAAATCTGAGGAGCTCCTCAGTGAGGACGCCTGCACCCACTGTGGCCTGCCCAACCACCCCGAGCTGGTAACATCCCATAATACCTCTCTGTGGCTCCCGAGGACCACTCACCTGACAACTAACCACTGTGTGTGTGTGTGTGTGTGTGTGTGTGTGTGTGTCAGATCCTGCTGTGTGACTCTTGTGACAGTGGTTATCACACCGCGTGTCTGCGTCCGCCGCTCATGTTGATTCCAGATGGAGAGTGGTTCTGTCCTCCCTGTCAACATGTGAGTCTCTCTCTCTCTCTCTCTCTCTCTCTCTCTCTCTCTCTCTCTCTCTCTCTCTCTCCCCCCCCCTCTCTCTCTCATAACACTTTATACTTTTGTACAAATGGTTTGTTTTGTTTTCTCCTCGTGTCAGAAATTGTTGTGTGAGAAGTTGGAGGAGCAGCTGCAGAATCTGGACAGTGCTCTGAAGAAAAGAGAGCGAGCAGAGAGGAGGTACACACACACACACACACACACACACACACACACACACACACACACACACAGTGATGATGCCTGTGACCCTCGTGTGTGTCTACAGGAGGGAGCGCCTGGTTTATGTGGGGATCAGTGTGGAAAACATCATTCCAGTGAGTATTTCATCATTTCATCAAACTGAAACTTGTTTCTGTTCTAAATATTGATCTGCTCATCAGGACGATCGGAACATAAATGAAGGAGAGAGAGTCACAGTCAAATATGATTTTCTCTGCTTTACACTTTTGTTTTCGTCTGCTCATTATTATTATTATTATTATTATTATTATTATTATTATTATCAAGGTGTGAATGTTCAACCTTACTGTTTTAAACTATTTTACATTTGAGGAGGGAGACGAGGAAGAGGAGGAGAAATCCACGAAGAAGAAAGATTCTAAAAAGAGTAAAAATCTGGGCAGAAGATCCACGAGAACCAGGAAACACATCAGCTACAGGTGAGCGAGGTCACAGGGGGTTAAAGGTTAAAGTTCGGTTGAATGATAAAGTCGGTTACCGTGGAAACTAACCGACACCTTCCCGTGTTTCAGATTTGATGATTTTGACGACGCCATCGATGAGGCCATCGAGGAGGACATCAGAGACATCTGCAGTGGTGAGACACGTGTCCTCCTGTCTCACCACTCACGCTGTGTATTTACTCTGACCCCAACCCTCTGTGGGCGTGGTCTCCCTCACAGGGACGGGACGCAGTAACGAACTCACCGCCATCTTGTCTGAGGACGGCAAGGAGAGTCAGCGGCCAATCAGAGGCCAGGCTCATTCTGTCCGGAGCAGGAAGAAGCGGCGGCTCAACGACCTGGAGAGCGACAGCACGGCGGCGGAGAGCGAGGAGGAGTTCATGCTCAGCAACAGGTGACACACACACACACACACACACGTTCCACCTTCTTTCCTTGGCTTCACTGATGCCCCTCCTCTTCCTCCTCCAGCTCTGAGGATGAAGATTTCGGTGGGTCGGGGGCGGAGGAGGAGGAGGAGGAGGAGGAGGATGAAGATGGTGGCAGTGAAGTGGGCAGCTGGGACAGTGGGAGCCGCCCCCGACGGGCGCTGAGGGAGGTGCCCAAACACCGACACAGCAAGACTCACCCCAGGGGCAGGAAGCGGCAGAGACGGCGGCGGAGACGCTCGTCTGAGGAAGAGGAGGAGGAGAGCGAGGAAGAGATGGGTGAGTCCGCCAGCATCATCGCTGACCCAGCCTCTCACCGACTTCATCCCAATATTTACCAAACCCCTTCCTCCGCAGAGTCCGATCAGTACAGCGACATGTCCGACAGCGAGGCTGAGAAAAAGAGGCGTGGCCTGAGGCGGGGCCAGCGGCAGCAGGTCAACTACCGCGAGACGTCCGAGTCCTCGGACAACTCTCAAACCTCCGCCGCCAAGAAGAAGGTCAAACCGGGACGAGGTCGACCACGAAAGGAGCGTCTGTCCAGTGACTACAGCGACGGTCAGTCGCCGTGACGACAGGAAACACACACTCGGCCTGAAGCTTTGATCTCAGTCCCTCCAATGACAGTTAAAGGAGCAGTGCACACATTTCTTTTGAGCAGTTATTCAATGATGGTGACGGGACGTTCTGTACAAACAACAGCCTTTAACGAGTTCTGGCCACGTGAATGATGATGTCATCCCTGGAAACTGATCTGTATCCTTCTTCTGCTTTTCCTCCAGCGTCGCCTTCAACCAGAGACTCTGAGGAAGAGGAGGAGGAGGAGGATGAAGAGGAGGACGACCAGAGGAGGAAGGTGAACAGGAGGAAGAGGAGGAGAGAGGAGGAGGAGCTGAGGATGAAGAGGATGAGAGAGAAGCGAAGGAGATACAGAGGCGACGAGGAGGAGGAGAGAGAGAGAGGGAGGCGTCTGAGGAGGAAACTGCGCGAGAGGGAGGAGGAGGAGGAAGAGGAGGAGGACAGGGACAAGCGGAGGAGATTAAAGAGGACAGACAGAGACAGGGAGGACAAGGAGCTGGAGAAGATGGGCAGAGGACGGAGGAGAGAGATTCTGTCTCAGCAGAGACGGAAGAGACTCGCCCAGATGCTGAAGAAACGACGCCCCTCGACGGACGAGGACGAATCAGAGGAGTCGGAGTCTTCGTCAGAGGAGGATCGGCCAATCCGGAAGAGGCTCAACCGCATCGACTCCGATGATGATGAAGAAGAGGAGGGAGACGTGGAGGAGGAAGAGGAGGAGGAGGGACGACAGAAGGTGAAAAAGTCTTCAGCGGGAGAGCGAAGGTCCGACAGTGACGCTCAGGAAAAGGGGCGGGGCCTCAGCCCGTCTCCATCAAACCGACATCGGACCTCCAGAGGCCCGGTGAAGCCTGGGGCCGGAAGTCCCACGGTGCCCAGGGACAGTGAAGCATCGGGCAGGCCGGGAAGACACAACGGCCCCTTCCATCCGGACGAGGAGGAGAACGAGGAAGAGGAGGATGAAGAGGAGGAGAACGAGGAGGAGGAGGAGGAGGAGGAAGGTCAGACAGACTCTGTAAACTCAGTCCAGAACAGTCCGCAGTCATGATGGCTGCTGCGGTGAAGAGCGCTCGCTCGCTCGCTCGCTCGCTCGCTCGCTTCTTTTTATTTGGGTTTTTTTTACTGTCAGTTCTTTTACCCACAATCCTCCTGTGAACCCGGATCTCCTCCTCCCTGGCTCCTCCTCCTCTTCCTCACTCTTCCTCCTCACTGTCGTATCGTGGTAGCGTGCTGTCCACCAACACTCTCACCCGGACACTTTCCTGTTCTGCCTCTGAGAGAAAAAAAACAAGGCCGGGGCCCGGACGTAACGCGGCGGCCATTTTGTGTTTGGGCGGACGCGCTGGGGCGCGGTCTGAGGTGGGCGTGACCATTTCCCAGGACTCTGAGACGCCAGCGTCTCTCTGGGGGCGGCTGTGAGCTGCAGCTCATCCTAAAGCACTTCATCATTCTCATAGCACTTAATAACTCGCCTGAGAGCTGAGGGGGCGGAGTCAAACCCGACACTTTGATTCAGGAGACCCGGCGACAGCAAACACCTTTAAAGGTTCAGTGTGTAAGATTCAGGTGAAGTTATCGACTTTGTTTTTTACAGAGTTACTGTTTCGTCAACGTTTTCAGTCTCGTTAATCAAAGACGCTGAATTTGAAATCGTATCAAAACTAAACTCGCATCAGAGTTTCCTCATGTAGCAGTCGACTTCTCAGCTGGCGGGGTCCGGTCCACAGGGGGCGCCACGCTGCGCCCTCATTTTACACATACTTTAACAGGTTAAGGCTTTTATCCAAGAGCAGCGTCTGAATTCAAATTTAAAGGTGCAGTGTGTGTGTGAGGTTCGTGGAAATGATTCACATTTGATTGACAGCGTGGAGTAAAGACGCAGAGCGTATAATGAGCTGAAGTGTCGTCTTGTTGACTCTAGGGGGAGCCCTTTACACATGTTTGGAGGAGAAGGTGAGGCGCAACGTTCCGCTTCACCACCAGATGTGGAGAAATCCCACACACTGAACCTTTAAAGCCACTGATGAAAGGCTTGAATATTGTTCTCCTTGAATCCACCTCTTTGATCTGCAGAGTAGTTTTAATGAAACGTGTCCATGTGAAGTCTCGGTGTTTGGGTTTCAGACACTTCCTGTCTCCATGTTTTGGCGGGAAAACCGTCGGCTGTACATACTTTGCTTGTTCCTTGTAAGATAATAGATGTTCTGTTCCTGGTCCTCTTGTAAAATATAGTGTTATATTTTCTATATGAAGGAGAGGAGAGGGGGCGCTGCTGAGCGGGAGGAGGCGTGACGGGGCGTGGGCGTGGTCTGAGTGGGAGGAGCCGAGCGAGGAAACGTTTTAAAGAATAAACAAGGTCACAGAAGGAGAACCGGGAGCTGGGTTTCGTACATGTTCACAGGTTTTTAACCACAGAACAAAGTTTTATTTTTGGTGAATCAAACTCACTTCACTTCCACACTATTCTCCTTTAAATGAGCTCAATACAAACATTCATTCCAACCTAATTAGAATTCAACATGACATCAAATGACTCCTAACTATCGTTGGTCTTCACACGTCCTCATTCAAAGGTTTGACATCCTCGTATTTATAGTTATAATAAGTAGTTGAGCTTTTGTAATCGTTGATTATTTATTTTATAAGGAGTTTATGTTGCCAAACATATTTTGTCAAATCTTTTGTCAAAATATGACCATTCTTATTTTTTATGATGTATTCATAGTTAAATAAATCAAATTGTTTCAATAATCAAAGGGAGATTCTACACTTCATGACACTGTTGCCAATTTTCAAATGAGAAAATTTGATCTTTTTTCTCTCAACTCTTTAAATGTTTAAATTCATCAAATGTAGATATTGTTGAATAAACGTGCTCTTCAGACAACACACACAATGACAGAAGAACTTTTCAATAGAAACGTGGTTGTAGTTGCGCAATACAAGCACCGGGGGGCGCTGAACTCTGCTCGTGACTCACTTGAACTCGAAGAAGAAGCGTCTTTATGAGACTTCCGGTAAAAACATCAGAGCACGGATGAGCGTCGACTGCGCACAGCGGCTACGTGAATTCATCTTTACGCACCAACAGACGTACGTTCGTCGTCACCACGTGACTCGTGGCGCGTCGAAGGGTCTTGCCGCGATATTTCATCTTTAAAATCTCGAAGTCGCCGTTCGTTCGCTTCGTGTTGACTCGTGTTTGTCCGGAGCTTTGCCGCCTCTCGTCTCTCCCGGTCCGGAAGTGTTCGGCTCAGTTCGGCCTCACTCGGCCCAGCGCGTGCGGTAGAAGAGGAGGAGGCGACGCGTTGTCCCGGTTCGCCCGCAGCAGAGGCCGAGTTCGCCCAGGATGGTTCTACTGAAAAACCTCCACCCTCCCACCGAGGGCGTGAAGCACGAACAAGCCGAGACCACGGCGGTGATGGACGGCCAGAGGCTCGGCCGCGGGACGCTGTACGTGGCTGAAACGTAAGTGGGTTTGACTGGGTTTCCGGGTCAGTGACTCTGTCCTTTCATGCTGCTCTCACACAGCCAGGAAACATGAAACAAAGGCACAGTCAAAGGCTGCTCCACGCCTCGTGTCAAACACTTCCGGAGTCGTCCCTTTCAAAACAAAAGCCCCAACATAGGACATAATGTGGGAGGCTGCGAAATCTGAGGATTCATCAGAAAATGATGGAATATATTTATTTTCTATTTTGATTCTCCGTCTGTGAGCAGCCCCTCAGCATCTCTGATGACTGTGTGCTATACACCTGTTGACTCCTCCCCCTCACACCTCCACTTCCGGTCAAACTCTGAACTGTTCAGCGCTGTCATCCTGTGTTTGCTTGTCAGACTGCTGTCGTGGTTCGATGGGTCAGGTCTGGGCTTCTCTCTGGAGTATCCCGCCATCGGCCTGCACGCCATCTCCAGAGACCTGAGCGCCTTCCCTGAGGAACACCTGTACGTCATGGTCAACGGGAAACTCAGCGGTGAGCGCCACCTCACTTCCTGTCTCCGCCTCCACACACACCCAGCGCTCGGCCTCCTTAAGAAGCTCTGGCATCACGAGCTGAGCTCCTCCGGATGGAGCGGGGGAGGAGATTAGGGGGCCGGTTGCCGTGGCAACGACGACAACCTTTGATGTTTTTCACCTTCATCCGCGTCAGGAGAGAACGAGGCGGAGATGACGGAGAAACCGGCCCGTGATGATGATGATGACGATGATGATGATGATGAAGAGGAGGGCGAGGGAGAGGGAGCCATCACAGAGATCCGCTTCGTGCCCAGTGACAAGGCGGCATGTGAGTGAGGAGGCGGAGCCTGCGCTATGACGTCATCACAGCCTCTGCTGACGCGTAGGCTGTCGTTTCCTTTCCTCCAGTCGAAGACTGACTGTGTGTGTGTGTGTGTGTGTGTGTGTGTGTGTGTGTGTGTGTGTGTGTGTGTGTGTGTGTGTGTGTGTGTGTGTGATGCAGTGGAGTCCATGTTCTCAGCCATGTGTGAGTGTCAGGCTCTGCACCCTGACCCTGAGGACGGCGACTCGGACGATGATTTTGAAGGAGAAGAGTACGATGTGGAGGAGGCGGGTGAGGAGACACACACACACACACACACACACACACACACACACACACACACACACACACACAGAGTCTGTGTTGAACATAGTTGTAGTAACTTAAACAAGTTGTATCTAATGTGAAAACCTCCATATTCTCCAGTGTTTGTGGCTCCAAAGCTTTTTTCTTGATGGTGTTTGTTTGTTTGTTTGTTTGTTTGTTTGTTTGTTTGTTTGTTTGTTTGTCTCTGGATCCTGGCTGCAGAGGCAGGTGAGACATCAAACGCACAAGTACACAAATAAAGGTCTGACGTTAATGAGACAGACTGAAGAACATCTCTCTCTCCCTCCCTCTTCTCTCTCTCTCTCTCTCCCCCCTCTTTCTGTCTCTGTCTCTCTGTCTCTCCCTCTCCCCCCCTCTCTCCCCCTCTCTCGCCCTCGCCTCAGAACACGGACACGCCAACATCCCGACCTTCTACACGTGTGATGAGGGTCTGTCGGCGCTCACTCAGGAGGGTCAGGCCACGTTGGCCCGTCTGGAGGGGATGTTGAACCAGAGCGTCTCTCAGCAGTTTCACATGGCGGGAGTCAGAACCGAGGAGGGCAAGGCTGAGTTTGAAGGTCTGACACGCACGCACACGCGCACGCACACACACGCACACACACACACACACACACGCACACACGCACGCACACACGCACGCACGCGCACGCACACACACACACACACACACTGTTCATCAGGGCTTGGTGTGACCGTGTGTGTGATTGACAGACGGGATGGAGGTGGACGCAGCAGCGATGGAGGCCGGTCAGTTTGAGGACGCAGACGTTGATCACTGGTGAGTTCCACTTCACTGGTCGTCACGGTAACCAGGGGCGGCCGAGCACTTCCATGAGTCAGTGACATCAGATGATCTCAGCGTGACCAAACACCTGATTCTTCACCTGTTTTCTGACTGTGTGTGTAGATGGGGGCGTGGCCTCAGCAGCCAATCAAAGCACTGGAGGTGCATCATTGAAGAGAACAGCTGCTGCTCTTTAAACTCCTCCTGAACTTTAAAGCATCTCAGTAGTTTCTCACTTTGTTTTCTGACGTAACGTTTGAGCTCGTAGTGTTTTCTGTTCCACCTCCGTCTGAACAACGTTCGGCAGGTAACCGTGGCAACGCAGCCTCAGACTGTCACTTCCCGTGGTTGACTGTTAAAAAACAGTTTTGTTTTTTACCTAAAAACAAATGTAATATCTGATTTTCCTGCTGAGGAAAAATCACGTCTTTGTATGAATTGTCAATAAATGCTTAGTTTTTCTAGGAGTTTCTTCTCTTTGCTTTTTTTAAACAATGAGTCATTTTCACTATTATTTTTAAACCCTCGGTTCATAAAATCAGTTGATTATACACAGACAGAACTATTACAAACCTTTAGAGTAGACAGTAGTAGTCGTATTATTCCAGTAGTTTATTTTTTTACAGAGAACTCAAAGGATCTACTCTGGATTCATGCATCAATACTTTCAAAAACCACCTAAACAAAGTCTCAGCATCATCACATCATTTCAGGTCCAACTGCTCAAAGTGTTTACAACAAAGGAACGGCTGCAGCTCTTATATTAGGATCCAAAGATAAACAGCTGTTTGTCAGGATACTAATGTCATAAATAAATGTTTACATCATGTGATCTGAAGGTCAGACGACCTGCATCATCACGGCTCATCATCTAGAACCAACGACCTGCAGGTTTCAGTCTCTTCTTTAAAATCAGGAGCATGTGTTTCCATCCCGGTGGGCTGTCCAGGTGCGCTCCAGGATCAGGTGGTCCTGAGGCTCAGGTGCTCTTCTTGCTCTCCGGGGGGCGACGGAGGGGCGGAGCTTCTCTTGACAGCAGAGCGCTGAGTTTATCGAACAGCAGCACGGAGCTCATCGTTCCTGCACACGACAGATCCATCTTTAACATCGGGCTTTAGCTCAAACGGCGCCCTCTGCTGCCACACCTGCCAACTGCAGCAGCCCCACCTGGGTCACATGACTCATCAGAGAGGTTAAAGGTCAAACATGGTGTCTCTCACCCAGCAGGGGGCCCAGCCAGTAAACCACACAGTATTCCAGGAAGCTGTGTCCACTGCAGGGGAACTGAGTGGAGAAGGCCAGGGCCGGGTTAAACACCGCCCCTGTGCTGCTGCCACCTGAGAGAGAGAGAGAGAGAGAGAGAATGATGAGAGAGAGAGAGAGAATGATGAGGAGGAGGGAGAGAGAGAATGATGAGGAGGA